>JBAIZL010000001.1:296832318-296867318 GCA_036971475.1 Prosapia bicincta
CGTTTTGATCACTACTGTGCCCACTGTAACGTACCAACACAGTTCTATACCCGTATGCAACGCCCATGATACCCGTTCGGTAGCCGTTGCTTCCTGCATCTGTGCTGTACATTTCTTGCGTCACGAGGCTACTATAGTAGTACAGTGTCTACTGTTTTAATGTTATTTGTCTTTATAAATTGAATTAATATTTATATTTTATTTTGCCGTGTTGGGAATTGTGACCTAACTTATGTTAGTTGTTTTATGTGAAAACACAAAATATGGCTATTAGGCGATTGTCATTAACAGAATTGGCAATGTTTGCCATTATTTTGAACGAGGAAGGAGAAAACGAAAACAAGACTTAGAGACGCCATTGGATTCACAAATGTCTAAGAAAAAGGTAAACTGAAGGAGAATATTGGACGTTGTATAGGCACCTAGTTGATGACGAAGAAAGGTTTTACCAGTCTTTTCGTATGACGTCATTCCAGTTTAATGAACGATTGAGAAAATTCTTCTTCCTAATCAGTGCACGTGTTTCTTCACAAGCAAGCAAAGAGCGTCTAAGTTTTTGTCTGAACGGAATAGCAACGCGGAGCATACGCGGTTGCAACGGGGCCTGACGGCGCGGCGTCACCTACCAAGCATGGAACGGTCAGTCACCAACTTGTTGCTTTTGTTATCACAAATGTTGGTCTGGCCGGGTATGACACGGAACTGTCTAATATGCGTTGCCCAATACAAATGATCCAAAGAACATATTTTTGCATGTGTTGGTACGGACACGGTCCTAGTATGATACGTTCATAGTGGGTAACAACCTAAAGTCGGTACACTGCCCCTATTCTTAGACCTGTTAAGTATACATTTGCAATGAGAATTTCCATTTTCATTACTAGGCTTTTGAACGAGACAGGCTGTCTAGTTTCCCCGTACGTCCCCTCTTCCAGTTGACGCAACCGTATTTCCACCACTAACTTCTATTTTCGTTCATTAGGACTCGCTAATACTAAATCTTCACGCCTGTTTCTCTGTATTGACATACTTCGTCTGAAGGAGCGAAGCCGGCAGCTGCATACCGACTTGCCACTCTATTAGCTAACCAACTATTCTAAGATATGACATTTATCTTCCAAACGCCGTCACACATCTACCAAGTAACACAGGTAATTAATAAAGCCGTATTTACAAGTACATGCGCCAGTGCAACGCGCAATTAATGCAGTGTTTTCACAGTACCGAGTTTATTTTTAGCCGATAATGATCGACGCACGCTTTATCGTGCCAGAAGTGTACCTACAAATAAACAAACGTAATCACCATTAGAATCGGTTTTACATAACTTAATATGACAAATGCCTGTTAATACCATTATTTATTCATAAATTTAAATATTATAAATAAATAATATGCATTACAATACAGCAATCTTTAAATTATTTATTTAAAGAACAATTTTCATTTAAAAGCGATTATATTATGAAAACGCATTTGGCTTCATTGTTAAGTAATTTATGATAAAACATTGCTTAATTTACATTTTGTATCTAGCTCAATATAACTATGAATAAATTATTTCAAACTAAAATATACTTAAATTCCTCGAATTCAAATTTAACTCCAATACGAAACAGTTTTTGTAGTTAATTTTCTATAAATTACTGTAAAAGCCTGAATATTGGTAAATCTTAAAGCTAATATTTTCCTTAAGACCAAAGATTTACGAGCCCCTAATGGTAACTCTTCTGTGGTGGTGAAAGCCCGAAAAATCATTTCTTATTTTAAAACCGTCTTACATTTACCAACTCATGTTAGTAAATGCTAATATTTCCTGGTAAAACCTTACATTTCCAATTAAAGAATAGTATTTCCAACGCACCATTAGTATTGTCTGATGGTAACACAGAAGCTTACGATTTGTAACGTCTAATGGCATCACAGGCGCGTATGATTTGTGCCGTCTAACGACATCACAGGCGCGCACGATTTGTCACGTCTAATAGCATCACAGGAGCACACGATTTGTGACGTGTAATGGCATCACAAGAGCACACGATTTATGACGTCTAATTGCATCACAAGCGCGCACAATTTGTGACGTCTGATGGCATCATAGGGGCGCACGATTTGACGTTTGATGGAATCACAGGAGCACATGTTTTGTGACGTCTAATTACATCACAGGAGCACACGATTTATGACGTCTGATTGCATCACAGGTGCGTACGATTTGTGATGCCTGATGGCATCACAAGCGAGCACCATTTGTGATGTCAGATGACATCACAAGCAAGCACCATTTGTGATGTCAGATGACATCATAAGCGTGCGCCATATGTGACGTCTGATGGCATCACAGGAGCACCGGTCTTGACACGTCTGATGGAATCACAGAAGCACCCGATTTGGGACGTCTGAAGAGATCATGGGCGTGCACGATTTTTGACGTCCGATGGCATCATAGGCGCATCCTACTTGGGACGTCTGATGGTCTCATGAGACCACCTTAATTGTCTGATGGAAACACGGTTTGTATTATCTGACGGCATTATACGCCCGCACGATAAGTATTGTCTGACGGCATCACTAGCGCGAACGCAGCAAGCCTGCTCGGTGTATATGTTGCCGTGACTGTATTTACCGGAACTCATGCGTAGCGCATGAAGGGACGTAATCTCTGTCTCGGTTAATGCGAGCTAAATATAGCACAGCATTGTAAAACAATAAAGCCTTATCTTTACGATCTTAATAAAAACTCTATTTTTAATAAACTTTCGGTATAATGTCTCGATGCTAGACAAAACCCCATCTGGGCCTGACACTCCCAGACTTTTAGTAATTTTTTTTAACAAAATCAATTCAATGTAACAAACGTATCAAGTTACCATATGGTAACGCCCTAAATGAAACAGTTTGCGAAATAATTAAGGCATATAGTACTGGATGATGTGGCATAAAAAACTTTCGTATTAGGAAAGCTATTATAACCATAACTAAGTAAGATAGAAAATATTTCTTTTTATTAAACAGGAACACTTATAATGCTATTTAAGGATATCCAATATTAAACTGTTTTAAACAGTACGTCACTCGCGTGTTGTGATACTGCCTGACGAGGCACAGTTCCATCGGTCGGGTGCAGTAAACAGGCAGAATTGCCGGTAGTAGTTTGGAAACAATCCACTGGAACTCCATCAACGTCCACTCCATAGTCCAGAGGTAACCGTATGGTATGGTGTTTTTAATTCCAGAGTTATTAGTCCATATTGTTTTGAACAGAACGGTGACAATGTGACTGTAAAAAGTAATCGTTACTGTGACTCCTCCAGACTAAATTAGGCGAATTCTTTAACGAACTTGATAATGTGTGATTCCAATAAGACGGCGCTACCGCCCTCACATTACGTCAATCACTCGGAAAAACGTTCTCTAGACTTGACAACTTGGGACTGTTTTCTCTGGGCCTGTCTCAAGTCCAAAGTGTGACAGCATCGTCCTCAAACTTTAGAAACCCTCAAGTCAAGCAATCCGATCAAACAGGACACGTAAAGTTAATGGATGACTTAAGAGAGTCTATCCGGAATGGAGGGCGCCAATGGAGAGATGTATTCTTGAAAACAGTTTAATATTGTACATTATTAAATGTCATTATGTGTGCTCCTGGTTAATAACAAGAAATATTACCTATCTTGCTTAGTTTAGTGCCTAATGGCTTCCCTAATAGGTAAGTACTTTCTGCCCCACAATGTATAGATACTGCACCAAACTATAGTTAAACAGCATTGCCAACATTGGCAGACTATTTTGTTTCCGAACCCAGCAATACAATATTCGTTTTAATATACTGAGATAAAGAATTAAGGGTATTTATTCAGAAAAGCACAAAAAGATACTAAAATCTAAAAATTCCAGGGGTACCACCCCCGATATACAAAATTTACCAATACTGTTCGCAGATAAAGTCAAACAGTTTGCTTACACAGGATCAAGTTACAACATTTGTAATACGTGCGCAGTGATTGGAGCATTATTGCAATAACAGAAACGTTATCAGCCAAGCCACAGAGCAAGGTTAGGTTAGGTTAGGTGTTATCATCTGGGGGGGGGGCTTTAAATATGCACGATGCAGACGGCCACAACAATACATAATGCTTTGTAAATTCATTACCAAAACAATTAACATCAGTAAAGTCGCCGTTAGGCGTATAAAAAGAAATTATTCAACAATTGGAATAAGTTAGGTAGGAATTGGGTCGCCTGATCAATTTCTTTGTCAAAACTTGGGAAACAGGGATAGTATTGCCATAAGGGGGTTGATCTTTTATTAGAATCGCCCAAGGACAGTGGGGCGTCTGTGAATGCAAAGGTATATTGTTATATCAAGAAACCTCGAAAGGAATTTTGATTCTCTCTATTTTTAAATCATGTTTCATATAACAAATAAATACATTGTATAAGGCGCATAAGAACTAGGCCTATATATTCACACACTTATTGCCTTAATCAGGAAGTGTACTTTTGGTTGATAAAGGGAATTTTGTGGAATAAGAACATTTCGTCGGAATCATTTCCTTTGATTGTGGCCGATGCAAACTCTCTTTACATGTTTCCTGTTTCCGTTTCCTGCTCTCTTTCCCTCCGTGACGCGAGCAAGTGAAGCGGCTGTGGATGCAGTGCCTGGCTCTGCTGTTATCTCCAGGATCGGACCAAACCGCTGAACATTCTGAGAGACTTTAACGTGTGTCAGTAGACTGTATTGTAAAACTAGGCAGGCCCGTCCTGAATAATCAAAAAGTAAGTGCTACTACAGGCAAGTGTAACGTACTATAAGTTCAAGTGTTTCAGTGTAAAGCTAGTAGTTCAAGTGAAATCAAATAATAATATGTATGTTTTTTATACTCTAGTTTGCGTGCGTGTGAGTGTGTGAGAGGTTTCATGAGGATTTCCCTCTCAACGCTGACAATATCCTCATTATTTTACCTTTCTTCTGTATTTAGCTTGTAAAAAAGGACATCAATGGTATCAGTAGTGCAAATATTATCTCGCAAAGATATTTTCTAAGACTCATGCTTCCATCCGTAACTAGAACAAAATGTTCGTTATTGAAGCCCAGACCAAATTTTTAACACCTTTTCGAATGAAAATAGCTTCAGGTCTCTACATTTTTGTTTACTTTGTCACTAACGATCGATTATTACCAGTGATAACGACTATTTGGAAAGGAAAATTATCAATTGATATATATATATATATATATATATATATATATATATATATATATATATATATTTCAATATATCGATGACTTAAAAAACCTGAATAATCTAAGCAGCACCTAAAATAAAAAATACTTTTAGTAAAAGGTATTATTTTTTATTAATCGGGTTTTTTAGTGTAAAACTATCCAATAAGACGTTTAAATAAGTTAGAAGATTATTTAATAACATTGCAATATATAAAATTGTGCATATATGATAATATCTGCAATATATAAAATTGGTTTTAAGTTTTAATCCCATGTAGGTACTTTTAAATCGTTATTCGTCTAGCCTTACAAACACGTCCACACATTTATGCCTTTGTATTGAAATGCTACACAGCGACCCATCCTTTGCCAGAGTAGTACTATTAACTTTTTATTCAACGGTTTAACATAAACAGACGCAGGTAAAACCCGCTCGCGATTCTCAAATGCAATATTTTGATTTGGATCGAATTTATTTTTATTTAATTTATTGCTAAATAAAAAACTCGTTCTGCCAATTTTAGACTAAGTATGTTTACTACCCGAAGGTCGTTTATACATGAAGTGGTAGTTGGCCTCGTCAGCAGGTTGCCTCCGCTTCTTCCGGGCTCAGGAGCGGCTGAGTGAAGGGTCAGGGATGTTGAACACACCTTCTTGCCATAATCCAGTTTTGTTTTTAGGCTCTTAATTTCCTTTACATTGCTAATGAACGAATAATGCATACTGAATTGCTTTCTGTTTTATGTTTTATTTCCTTTATTCTTATAAGAATCATTATTTGTGTTAAATTACAATGAAAATATTGAAAAGAAACCATAATACCACAAAAATAATAAAAAATAACAAATAAAACAAGTTACTTAAGATTAAACCATTATGTACATTTCGATGACCATGTCATCATCATCAGAGGGTCTTATTACAAAATTACAATCCAACAAACAACAAGTTACAAACTAACTTCTGGTTTGCTAGATTGTAATTTTGTAATAAGACCCTCTGATGATGATGACATGGTCATTGCAATGTACATAAGGGTTTAATCTTAAGTAACTTGTTTTATTGTTTATTATTTTTGTGCTATTGGCGTTTCTTTCCAATATTTCCGTTGCAATATATTGTACCACTGTGCTCTTGATATTGTGTATTTGTGTTCAATTTTATAAAACGTCTGCTACTCTTTATCTGTAGGCATGTATAGGTATACAGGCAGATATATCATCTGTATTAGGTCTGATCACCTGAGTATGCCTCTTTTATACATCACCTATATATGGTCCTATTATACAGTGATGTGGATTTGACGTACAGTATTCTCACAAAGATGGCTGCTGAAAGAATTCAAAAAACTGCAGAGTTTAATGTCGGATTTTTTATTGCGAAATTCCCGATGTCTTCGGTTAGGCAGATAGAGCGACAAGAAAGTTGTTTGCTTAGCAACTACTAAAATAACGATAAACAGATTATACTTCCGCACTGTTAGTCTGTAGCTTTGTGAAATGAGATAAATACTTAGAGTTTTTTTATTACTTGAAGCTCTAAAGAGATGTCTATGTACGTCGGTGCAGCAGTAAGTTATTATCTCTAAATAACAATTGTTATAGTAAACACGATAAAAATTAATACATGAATGCATTTGCCTGCCTTTCTAAATTAGATTATGCAGCCTTCCTAAGTCATCGATATATTGAAGTGTATAACAATTGATAATTTTACCTTTCAAAATCTTGTCGTTATCACTGGTAATAGTCGATCGATAGTGATAAAGTAGACAAAAAATGTAGAGACCTGAAGCGATTTCAATTCGAAAAGGTGTTAAAAATTTGGTCTGGGGTTCGAACATTTTGTTCTAGTTACGGATGGAAGCATGAGTCTTAGAAAATATTTTTGTGAGATGATATTTGCGCTACTGATACCATTTATATCCCCATTTACAAGCTAAATACAGAAGAAAGGTAAAATAATGAGGACTTCGCTACTGTGAGCGTTGAGAGGGAAACCCTTGGATTTGCCTACCCTCATGAAACCGCTCACACACTCACACTCACGCAAACTAGAGTATATAAAAAACATACATATTATTATTTGATTTCACCTTCACTTGAACTACTAGCTTTACACTGAAACACTTGAACGTATAATACATTACACTTGCCTTTAGTAGCACTTACTTTTTGATTATTCAGGACGGGCCTGCCTAGTTTACAATTCAGTCTACTGACACACGTTAAAATCTCTCTCAGAATGTTCAGCGGTTTGGTCCGATCCTGGAGATAACAGCAGAGCCAGGCACTGCACCACAGCCGCTTCACTTGCTCGAGTTACGGAGGGAGAGGAAGAGAGCAGGAAACGGAAACAGGAAGACGTTGGAGAGTTTTTTGGACGTTTTGTAAAAGAGTTTGAATCAGCCACAACCAAAGGAAAGTGGAACTGATGAACGAAATGTTCTTGCTTTCACAAATTTCCTTAATCAAGATCTTTAACCTATAACTTTATAAATACTGAGATCCCGATTAAGGCAATAACTGTGTAAACATATAGTTCTTATAGGCTTTATATAATGTATTTATTTGTAATATGACATTAAAAAAAAAAGATTCAGAATTGCCTTAAAGGAGGTTTCTTGATATAATAATAAGCTTTCACGTTCACAGATGTTCCACTGTCCTTTAGCGTGTCTAATAAAAGATCAAACCCCTTATGGCCATACTATCCCTGATTCCCAAGTTTTGACAAAGAAATTGATCAGGTGACCAAATTCCTACCTAACCTTTTCTAATTGTTGCATAATTTTGTTCTTATACGTTAAGGAGCGACTTTACTGATGTTAATTGTTTTGGTAATGATTTGACAAAGCATTATGTATTGTTGTGGCCGTCTGCATCGTGCATATTTAAAGCCCCCCCCCCCCCAGATGATAACACCTAACCTAACCTAACCTTGCTCTATGGCCCGGCTGATGTTGCTTATCGCAATAAAGCTCCAATCTCTGCCCACGTTTTACAAATGTTGTAACTCGACGCTGTATGGGGGAACTGTTTGACTTTATCTGTGAACAGTATTGGTAAAATATGTTACACTTGCATATAGTAATTCACAATGGTATACATCTCCCGAAACTGTCGTCAATAATCAAAAAATAAGTACTACTAAAGGAAAGTGTAACATATATACATGTAAAAATTAAAAGGGTGTACTCTATATCTCACTATACATTAGTTTATTAAAACAAACACACTAGCTTTGACCACGATGTGGCCTTCATCAGTGCTTGACTATTACAATAGTACTACACTGTTTTAATTTGAATAGTTGTGAATTGTTCTTACTAGCTAAGCTCTAATTAACTTAATATCAACATGTGTTTAATTGTTTCTAGTGAAAAACTATTAACTCAAGTTAAGATGGTATCAAATAATATCAAAACATTTTTCTTCGTTGGCGCGTTTCGGATTAAATTAATTATCAAAACTTTAAACATCATTATAAACTTGTAATGGATTAAATTCATTATTAAGAGTTCTTTTTTCAATAAAAGCACGATTGATGCGTGAATCAAAGAAATCGATTTATTAGGAATTTGGCAACGTTTCGACGACTAAATTGTCGTCCTCATTCAGGCCTACAAGTATAATAGACAGAAATAACATCTAAGTCAAAAACATTCACAACAAAATTAACATAAAATCAAAACATTACAATAAGTTCTTGATACTAATAAACTAACAAAACAGCACAAATAATTAAAAAACACATGATATAAAACATGATAGTCCATAATAATAAAAACTATAAAAAACTAATTAAACAGTGCCGAAAAAATTCCCAAACATAACAGTAATACAACCTGTAAAAATAAATCATTACTAAACATCTGGTGCATCGACAACTAAAACGTTTAAAGCTTTGATAATGGAGTTAATCCGAAATGTGTTAACGAAGAACAAATTTTTTTTAGTTGGAAATGGAAGAAAAATTCAAATATATACCAATATCCCTAACAGAAGTAATAAGACCAGATTGAGAATCCCTAACAGATAGTAATAAGATTTTTCAAAATATGTATTATTGCATTGTCATACAGTAATAAATACACAAAAACCTCTTAACCACAAACTTTCTTAATTTTACCCTTATGTACATTTCAGTTACCAAGTAACCATCCTCACAGGGATAACATATAAAGACTCTTTTGTACAGTCTTTGTATGTTATCCCTCTGAGGATGGTTACTTGGTAACTGAAATGTACATAAGGGTAAAATAAAAAGGTAGGTGGTTAAGAGGTTTTTGTGTATTTATTATTAAATTCAACCACAGTATATTGCTAATAAACAGTAATTCTAACATATGTTTGAAATGTCAAGTTAGGCCATCGGGGTGTTAGTTAAAAATCAATTACACAATTCGTACCTGACAGAGAGTTAAGAAAACGTGTTAACTTTTCGTTGAATAATTACTTTCCTTACAATGAAAAAGCATTGTATTTTAAAAAATCGTACATGATTCTTAGATTTCAGAGCAAGCACCTTTATACACACTCTGAAACCCGGTATTTCCACCATCGATATTTTATCTTCAGCTTTCCCAAGCAGCGCGCACTTCTTACAATACGGATGCTTTCCGTAATCGGACGGCGCATTCTCATGGTAAATCCAGGAACTACGACATGCGACAAGGCAGCTACAGAGTTGCGTGTTAATGTCCCGCGCAAGCGAGAAAGTTCTAATTAACTGGACAGACCGCGAGCAAGGGAAGTGGACAAAACAGCAGCCTTGAAGACTACGTTGCCCTTGTGCAGAGGTTATATTTAGACTAGGTGCGCCAACACACGCCGAAACATAGTTACCAAGTTTAAAACTTCAAACTAGTTTGTTGACAGCCACCTTGCGCAAGCTGAATCTGAACCATTTCTTCTTAGCCGATTGTATTATTTCATTACAGCTTTTGCATGAGTTTTCGATCCACTAAAGCGCAATAACGCTTCTTCCAGTGCGTACGATTGCTATTATTGCCCTGTTTTAGTTTAGAGTTGGCGTCACGCATAACACGTACGTTATGTTACGAATATTTTACGAGTTGGCGTCATGGTAAAATCTTCACGTTCCTAAACACATCTATATAGAACATATGATTTCATGCAACAGCTGATTTTATGATATAGGTTATGTTGTAGAACAGCTGTTTTAACACGTACGTTATGTTACGAATATTTTACGAGTTGGCGTCATGGTAAAATCTTCACGTTCCTAAACACATCTATATAGAACATATGATTTCATGCAACAGCTGATTTTATGATATAGGTTATGTTGTAGAACAGCTGTTTTAACACGTACGTTATGTTACGAATATTTTACGAGTTGGCGTCATGGTAAAATCTTCACGTTCCTAAACACATCTATATAGAACATATGATTTCATGCAACATCTGATTTTATGATATAGGTTATGTTGTAGAACGGCTGTTTTAACACGTACGTTATGTTACGAATATTTTACGAGTTGGCGTCATGGTAAAATCTTCACGTTCCTAAACACATCTATATAGAACATATGATTTCATGCAACAGCTGATTTTATGATATAGGTTATGTTGTAGAACAGCTGTTTTAACACGTACGTTATGTTACGAATATTTTACGAGTTGGCGTCATGGTAAAATCTTCACGTTCCTAAACACATCTATATAGAACATATGATTTCATTCAACAGCTGATTTTATGATATAGGTTATGTTGTAGAACAGCTGTTTTAACACGTACGTTATGTTACGAATATTTTACGAGTTGGCGTCATGGTAAAATCTTCACGTTCCTAAACACATCTATATAGAATATATGATTTCATGCAACAGCTGATTTTATGATATAGGTTATGTTGTGGAACAGCTTGTTTTAACACGTACGTGTTGTTACTTGATTTATTGCACATTAATGAGTTAAAATGTTATTATTAGATTTTTTCTAGTAGTTAATAAATATATTTATTTAAATTTTTCAAATGAGAACTTCCTTAGTCGCGTCTGGTACTTTTTAAGAACATAATTAAATTCGTTGAATAAAATCTTTCAAGTATGTTTATTTGGCTGCTTATGATTAGGTCCTACACGGAAGAAAAATCATATCCTTTACGTCACAAAGCACACTTCATATTTTAGCTAAAATCAAGTGATAACATGATTTCATAAAACAGCTGATTTTATTTTATAGGTTAAGCTGTAGAACAGTTGTAAAAACTCATAGGTTATGTTACTTTATTTATAGTACAATAGGTAAGAACATTATTGTTCAATATTTTTATCAGTAAATAAATGGATTAATTTATATTTCAATAAATTTTACTATAAATAAATCAATATAATGATGATGAATTATTTATTTCAATGTTTACTGTTAACTTTTAAAATGAAAACTTTCTGAGGCGCATCTCATACTTTTTAAGAACAGTTTTCAAAAAATTCCTTAAATAAAATTGTATTCAATAAAGGGTAAAAATATAGTCTTAATGACGTTGGTTTTTCAAAGTTTTTTTCTACAGACTAACATTTAAAATCTGCAAAAAAATTAACTTTCCGAATTTTCCGCAGAAAAAAGTCAATATTCGTGTTATACACAATAAAACGAATAATAAAAAAAAAAAATTAAAAAACTACGAAAAGAAAAAAATGTGTAAAAAGTCACTTCCCGTATTTTCCGCGTAAAACAAGGTCGACACTCATGATCTACACATTAAAACGAGTAATAAAAAAACCAACGTCATTGAGACTATATTTTTACCCAACAAAGTACAGTATTCAACATCTAATAAAGATTTTCAACTAACTATATTCTTTTATTGTTATTTCCATTTAATAGACCAATTGAAACCTCTATTAACTACATTAACTACATTCAATTAAACCTCTACTAACTATATTTTTTAAACGAAATATTCACTTCTATCTTAATGACTGCTTAGTTTTTTACACAAACTTGTTCTAATCGACTTGAAAATAATATATTAAATCATAAAATTATCAAATAAATCATACAAAGCCATATAGCAGAAATTCCCTGCAACTACATTGGCCTTCTGGTACACGTTCGACCGTGGATTGCAAATAAAAATCTTAAAATATTGTTTTAAGAAGGCTATTTATTAGTTAATATGAAAGGCCTATAGTTGCTCTTGACAGTGAGAATAATACTGGTTAACGAATATTCTAAACGTTTCACAACACGAATAACTAAAAACTAAACCGCGCACACTTTTCCCCAACATTCATTACCGGCATTCTCATGAGTTAGTTAATTTGGTAAATTGAAACACAACACAATGTAGCCACTTAAGTGGTTAACTTACTCTTGATAATGCTGACCATAAAGATTGGCGAGGAATTTAAAGAATTAAAAAAAAAAAATATTCATGTTATGATGCGTTGTTGAGCGTGCGTGCCAAAGAAGAGTGATATAATTGTATCCTAGTTCGCTAAAATTTGGTGTAAATTCGGGGTTAAGTTTTATATAAAACATGTTCGACATTAAAATGACCAAAACAAATATAAAAATTATTTACACTTCCAAGGCATAAAAAAACACTCGAGTTGCTGCAGACTGCCTATATCTGGAAGGCACGATTAGGCGCACTGCATTGCCAGCAACGATTTGCACTCTTCTACATCTTTTAGTTGCACAATTAGGAAAGAAGCAACACAATTATTTCAACCATTAGCGTTCTAGAATCTTAACAAAATAAGTAAATATACTTTTAAAAAGTAATTTAATTTTACCTAACACCAGCTGAAACAAACTGAAAATGTCCCTACGTAACAATATACGTGTCGATGGAAATATACAAACTTATTAACCGGTTATGAAAACAATAACAAAACAGAAAAAACCTGAAAAATATAATACATAAGACAAGCAGAATTCTTAATATTTTTTCTAGCGCACAATGTCGAAAAACGTAAAACTTATATGTTTCAGT
The DNA here is from genome assembly GCA_036971475.1 of Prosapia bicincta. Taxonomy (NCBI): domain Eukaryota; kingdom Metazoa; phylum Arthropoda; class Insecta; order Hemiptera; family Cercopidae; genus Prosapia; species Prosapia bicincta. The sequence continues at coordinate 296,845,518 of JBAIZL010000001.1, forward strand.
ACAGTTTTCTGCCATTCCTAACAGTTTAATATTCTCCTCTGTTGACGCGTTTCGGAGTAACTCCATTTTTAAAATTTAAATCTGAACATGAAATATGAAATTTGAAAATGGAGTTAATCCGAAACGGGTCAACACAGGACATCAAACACTGTACTCAAACATACAGACATATTCCTAACTGAAATGAAGATGAGTATATTAATAACTTCAACTCAGTTAACTGGACGATGATAGTTAATTGGTGTTTAATATTGGAGATTTAAGTTTTGAAAATGGAGTTACTTCGAAACGCGTCAACAGAGGAGAATATTGAATCGTTAAGATTGGCAGAAAACAATACTCAAACATATAGAAATATTCCTAACAGAAATGAAGATGAGAATAGTCGTATTAATAATTTCAACATAAAACCTTTTAAAAATGTCCAACAACATAAAACCAGAGAAAAATAAATAAAACCACAACCATAAACACAATAATTAACAATTAAAGAAACGATTGAAGATGACATTAATATACGTAAATAGCTAGTCACAGAAACGAAAGGACAATGCTGAGAGAGTGCTCGACGTATCAAAAGACAGAATGCACTAACACAAAAGAAATTATATAATTTTTTAAGAAACGTAACAATAAAGCAAAACCACAATACTATAGCAATGTAAAAACTAATTATAATGCAATAATAAAACAAAAACAAAATACATACAACAAATGGCAAAGCTGTATAGTCACTTTAATAAAGTAAAATTTTACTCCCTAAACGTAGCAGTTTATATGTGTTACCAAAACCATTCATAACATTTCTGTAGAAATAGCAAAAACTCTTGGATTAGAGTTAGTATCGTACTGTGAAATGTAATAACCAAGAATGGGGGGAGGGTGAAGGTAGAGAGGGAGGAAGGGATGTAGAGAGGGAGGGAGGGAGAGAGATATTGAGAGAGGTTCTTCTGGAAAACATACTCTTAGACCAGTGGTTTCCAACAAATTTTTTCAAGGACCTCTCAAATTCTTAAACCTAAATTGTAGATTACACGCTAAATAATTTGAGTTATATCTGTTATAAGTAAGTAATTTATGATTTGCCTTGCGACTTACTTTAAGCTAGAAACTTTCTTATATATTGTATTGGTTATTAGTAATTCATGGTTTGGCTACCCACTTACTTTAAGGTGGAAACTGTTCTTACATACGCAAATTAAATTTGATTTTACCACAAGATAACAAATGTATTCAAGAAATGTTTTATTTTTATTCAAGATAAAAAACGTCAGACTATCAACGTGTTAAAAGTTTGTAAGTCCAGGGTAAATTCATGACTTAAAAACAAGCATCACAAGTCTGTTTTAATTGCAATAAAACTATTGAATAAAAATATAAAAACAATATTAGTATAATTATTAGCTCAAAATTGTTATACAATGCAATTACAATAACTCACAACTTAACAATAATTTCAGTGAGACGAGTTGAATCCGCTTTGAGTCAATGATTTCACAACTGTTAGATACTTGACACTTTTACTCTGCAATCATACTCCATATGAAGTCGATTCCTATATTTATTTTTCTTGAAGTACATAGTTACGGATACGGCCGCAGCGAACTTTTTAAATAAATATATCTAAATTTCAGTGACACCTCACGGACCTCTAAGACATTGCCCGCGGACCCCATGTTGGGAACCACTGTCTTAGACACTGCTAAAAATAAGAAACAACGCCAACAACTGATCTGATATTGTTAAGAACCTTTCCGATTCGTCCTTCCGGTGGATACGAGAAACACGTTAGGCCCAAGCCGGATTTACACGTTGCCACTTTTCACTTCACTGGGTTTACACTTTCGTTTCTCTAGAAATAATTAGATATGTTTCTACAAAGGTTGACGGTGTTATTCTGAAGTTTCAAGTATCTTGCCCATTAGCCCCGCTGAATTAACCGCCAAGGTTACTTGTCTACCATTTCCAGCACTAACGCATAGTTAATAAAATCAAATAAACAAATAAAAAGATAACTCGACCAAAGATTTACATTTGTTCTTAGTGAGAATATTTTTCTCTTTACTTAAAAGCCAATCCGCCTTCAGGTACGAACCTGAAGTAAACCTCCTTTCGGGACCATAAATCGGCGTCTGGCGTTACATCCTTGCTAGAGAGGAGGACGAGATGGAACTAAGAGACGGACATAAAAGCTCTTAGTAAAGGATACAAAACCTAAATGGAACTAGGACAAAATGTGTTTGTAGTTTCTTTCTTAAAATATAGACAATCTTCCTCTGATGACGACATAACTGACAACTAAACTAGCAACTTCATATGAACAATCGTGTAAACCGACTAGCAACCTTTCTAATAGCAACTCAAGTTTACGTTGCGTTGCAGTCACAGTCTGTATGTCCGCGGCCTCAGTTCTGGGTCACACGTTAACGCTGTTAGACTTTCCTTAAACAAATTTGGCTAGTTTTAAAGAATTTCAGGATCTATATTCATTTCTTTCTACTTTATATGTGTTACTATAAAATACACGTTTAAAAAAAGTGATTAAAAATATTATTTCCACAAATAGTGTTAAGATTTAAAATAATGTATAAGAATAATGCCACTTTAAAAACACACGAAACTTTGTAGATTCTTTGTGCCCCAGTAAAATACAGCCGTATATTATAACACATCACTATACAGCGATGATTCAATGTATGGACGTTACAGAAGCTATTGCGTTAACGGAAAATATGACCGACGTTGCAAAACCGAGGAAAATGGAAAGTTCTTCACTTTACCAACCGGATGGTTTACGTAAGGAAACTTTTTTATATTTTTTTCTTCCTATTTTATTCTAACCGAAATATTTACAGCTATCTATGATACAGCAATATATTAAATATTATAGCATAATTTTATATAAATAAATCTTGAGTTTATATGAGTTTTTGTGTTTGTAAAAGTGAGGTTGAATTAATTTAAGTTTTACCCATTGTTTCTGGTCTGCATCCAATTGTTTTTGTTTATAACGAATATTAATGTAACATATGTAAAAAAAGAGAAACTTTGTGGAGTTGATTCACAATTTACCAAATTTTAGTAATTTTGCTTTTAAAGAAACGTTCAACATTTCGCAATATGGCGGATGAACTGTCGCACTGACTGAACGCAAGATTATATAAAGTTATATAGCTTGCACACATGTAGGAAATATTTAGTAGCTAAAAATAACCGAACGAAAGGAGAAACAACACAAAAGTTTATTTAACGAGATAAGATAACGTTTGCTTTGAATAATGGCGTTGATTACGGCATTCAAGTCTGTGGAAGGCAGTGGTTTGTCTATAGTTAGTTTACTGCCAAAGCGTACGAGACGCCAGGAGACGCTGGAATGTACCATGAGGTGTTAGGAGATACCAAGAGGTACTAGGAGATGTCACAGCCGCCGAAAGATGCTAGGAGGCTTTAGGAGATTCAGGGATCACTAAGAGATGGCGAGAGAAGCAAGGAGATGCAAGGATCAGCTAAGTTGCCAGGAGGCTTTAGGAGATTCCATGAAACACCTTGAGATACCAGGGAGTACTAAGAGATGGCGAGAGAAGCAAGGAGATGCAAGGATCAGCAAAGTTGTCAGGAGGCTTTAGAAAACGCTAGGAGACACCGGGGTACCAAGACGCGTTTGGAAATACCAGGAGACGCAGGAACATACTAGGAGACGCTGAGAGATGCCAGTAGAGGTCGAAAGAAGCTATGGGACATGCTGCTAGGAAATGGATGCTGAGCTAAGAGATTCCGCCAGGCGTTAAGAAATGGCAAGTGAAACCGCCTGACACTAGGATCTTCCGGGAGGTGCTAGAAAATGCCAGGAGACAATAGGCGATACGTATTGGGGCCGGGGCACGCTAGGATAAGCTAAGAGATGCTAAGAGGCTTCAAGTGATGCTAAGGGACACCGGGAATACCAGAAAACGCCTGAACATATCAGGAGACGCAAAAAGATGCCGGAAGAAGCTAGGTGACGAAGGTGCCACTAGAGGATGTGAGGACAATCTAGGACACGCCGGGAAGGGCTAAGAGATGACAAAAAACGCCAGAAGACGTTAGAAGCTATCAGACACGGTGGCAAATACCAGGATGTGCTGTGAGATGCCACGAGAAACTCATCAGTCTCTTAACGATTCGACTCGTGTCTTCACGTAACTAGTGTTAGGACGGTAAAAACAGTTAAGGCAATTTAGGAAGATCCTAAGTGTTGTGTACGTTAAACCGTTAATGACAGGTAGGCAACAATCGATTAACATGTAAATTCATCTAATATCGGTTAACAAGTCAATGACACTAATTTAACCCTTCCACAGGAGTAGCTCGCGCTGTGGCTGCAGCACGTTCTCTCTTGCTTCCATTCAAGGACCACGAAACCTCTTTGCATCCTAAGTTACGTTAAACCGTTAATGACAGGTAGGCAACAATCGATTAACATGTAAATTCATCTAATATCGGTTAACAAGTCAATGACACTAATTTAACCCTTCCACAGGAGTAGCTCGCGCTGTGGCTGCAGCACGTTCTCTCTTGCTTCCATTCAAGGACCACGAAACCTCTTTGCATCCTACGTTTTACTTCCACGATGTTTTTTTAACACTTTTCACAACATGTGTTTAATTTCTTAAGTTTGTAGCCTATAGTTACAGAAATGTAAAGTTGCCATTGTGCATTTTTCTTAGCAAAGAATTATTTTTTGTAGAATATTTTACCATCTGTTACAATTAGCTATGCATATATAATGACTATTTGTTACGCCTATACACCTATTTCAATCGAAGACGAATTTAATATCGGAAAGGCAATGTTCAAATTAAATCAATTAAATTTTAAATTAGTCTGTAATTTGATCAAATCCTATCTATTATTAAAAACAAAATATTCGTAACACCGGAAAATCCACAAACGTGAACTTTCAGATAATTGTAATTCTATACTACAAAACTTAGTTAATCTGAAACGCATACAATTGCTCAATTTATTCTTTCATATACATTTACATTACAGTAATATACATGGATGACGTTATTACAGGTGCAGGAATTACTCGTACGGCTGAAATAGATGCAGTTTAACTATCACCAAGTTGTTCGTCATCCAAACGTTGCCCCGCCCATAACACGTGCATGTTATTAGATGGGAGTAAACACACGGTGACGCGCGTGCAGGTCAGACAATTTTCACATATTTTCATTTACCACAAGTGGGTAAAAAGCGGCCAAGTTTTCACTGTGATAAAACTAAAACACTTGACTATGGTAACAGATAAAATGTAATACAAGTCTTTGCAGGTATATACCCCAGTTTGGTCACCATAGTAACAGAGAAAAATCTCTTCGGGTAGGTATAAATAGGCTATAGCCATGGAGGCGAGCTACTCACGTTATCTGATTGGAAGCACAAAGTAAAAATAAAAATATAAATCCTAGACTTCTTAGGCAGCAACAGAGTCTGTTTGACTTGATGGGATGCGGCGTTAGAATTTCAAATGTTTGATAAAAGATAGGTATATTCCTGAAGCGGTCGCTTGTGATTTGAAGATTCGATGCAACAAGATATTGTACAAGTTACAGCTGTTAGATGGTAAGACAAGCAGGATGCTACTGGGACGGCTCTCGGGTTTAGTAGATAAGCTTTTGGGATATGCGAGAGATGCACCCAGTGACAGCTGGGCCGAAGTTACTCCGAATATACCTGCGTTTGGGAGATCTACATTATTTCATGTATTAATTACGAATATAGCCTCTATGATTAACGTCTTTACCCAGGTTTTGGACAGGCTAAGTGATAGAAAATCAGTTACTTCATCATTTGGGGAAACTAGTTTTCTAGCATTTAGGCGTGTTTAAAATTAGCTAAAACAGTTGTCATTTTAATATGTTTTACTTTGTTAAATCATAGTATGTCATGTTAATTTCTTTTTTTTTGTCGTTGATTTTTGTGATGAACCTGGTCCTGTTTACAAATTTTGTCATAATTTTTAGCTTTCTCCAGTTTTAACTTAGTGCAATTTTTATAAATAGGTCAGAATGCAAAGTCACGTCTTTATGTCACCAGTTTCTACGTACTTCTTGATAGTTTTATTAATTCTCTCAGCCAGTTCCATATATGTGCATTTCCTCCTCTTCCCTCCAAGGTGTAATTGTATCTTCATGTATGCGCAGGCTGCATTTGCCGCTTCAGTTTTGAAACAACTAAACAATTCTTTGATTCTATGATTAGGTCTCCGAAGGGTGTTGTTCCATCCTTCCACAGCATCAACAGCGCGACAACAGGCTTTCAGTGGTTAGACGAAGTAAAACAATACGCTATTGGCGATTCCTGTCACAGGAACAATAGTATGGAACTTATATATAATTTGATATTAAAATAGAAAAATCCCTCAAGAAACGCACTTTGAAAAGGCAATTTTGACATGTTATATAAGACGGTTGAATGTTTTGGAATAACACCTAACTACACACAAACTAACAACTGACACTTATAATGTGATGTGATTGGAAGTCGTGGAATAACATCGAATTTCTAACAAAACTGCAACTTACATTTATAATGTGATAACTCAGAATTTCAAACCATACTACAGCTGACACTTATAATGAGATGTGCTTGAATGTCACGGAATAACACCAAATCCCAAACCAAAATATTGCTGACACTATAATATGATCTGATTGAATACCACAAAATAACACCGAATTATAATCAAAACTGCAGCCTACAATTATAATGTGATGTGATTGAATGTCATGGAATAACACCGAACCCCAAACCAAACTACAGCTGACACATATAGTGCAATGTGAGTGAATGTCACGGAATAACACCAAATCCCAAACCAAAATATTGCTGACACTATAATATGATCTGATTGAATATCACAAAATAACACCGAATTATAATCAAAACTGCAGCCTACAATTATAATGTGATGTGATTGAATGTCATGGAATAACACCGAATCCCAAACCAAACTACAGCCGACACATATAGCCTAGTGCAATGTGAGTGAATGTCTCGGAATAACACCGAATTTCAAACGAAACTACAGCCGACACATATAGCCTAGTGCAATGTGAGTGAATGTCTCGGAATAACACCGAATCCCAAACCAAACTACAGCCGACACATATAGCCTAGTGCAATGTGAGTGAATGTCTCGGAATAACACCGAATTTCAAACGAAACTACAGCCGACACATATAGCCTAGTGCAATGTGAGTGAATGTCTCGGAATAACACCGAATCCCAAACCAAACTACAGCCGACACATATAGCCTAGTGCAATGTGAGTGAATGTCTCGGAATAACACCGAATTTCAAACCAAACTATCTACGGTTTATACTTTATTGTAATGTGATTGAATGTCATGGAATAACACCGAATTCTAAACAAAACTTCAGCGTAGTTATAATGTGATGTGATTGAATGTCACGGAATAACACCGAATTCCAAACAAAACTTCAGCGTAGTTATAATGTGATGTGATTGAATGTCACGGAATAACACTGAATTACAAACCAAACTACAGCTGACACTTATAATGCGATGTGATTGACTGTCACGGAATAACACCGAATTCCAACCCAAACTACAGCTGACTTTTCATGTCCCAAAGGAAAATTCCTTAAACCTGTCAGCATTTCTAGATATCTCGACACGCTTATAGAGCCTCGTTAGCATTCATGCCAACACACAAAAACAGCAACCGCAGGCCAATATTTATCTTACTCTTCAATGGCTTTGGAAAATAGTACAAACAATTATTTCGATAACATATGTCCAAATACGGTTTCTCTTACATTCTTTCCTAATCACTCAAATATTTCTGTACTAAGCAAGAAACAGGTGACTAACTTGTCGGAAACCATAAATATTTGTTAAAACTTCACTGGAAAAAATATCGTGTTGCATTCATAACCTCACTTTATAACCATAAGCGTTTGAAAAGTTATAACGAATAACTACACAATGTTATACTACGTTATATACAGTACTGTACTTAGGTTAAAAACATATGGTTTAAAGTATATGGATAAATATGGTTATAAAAAATATCTAATACGTGACACTTTTGAACGTAAAATATCCTAATATGCTCATCTTCATTTCTGTTAGGAATATTTTTATATAGTTTTCTGCCTATCCTAACATTACAATATTTTCCTCTGTTGGCGCGTTTCGGAATGACTCCATTTTCTAGAGTAGCCTACTATTTTAGTTTTGAAAATGGAACATTCCAAAACCGAGGAAAATATTGTAATGCTAGTAAAGGCAGAAAGATGTACTCAAATTTATATGTAAAATATCTATTCGTAAAACTCAACAACTGGAGTTTCATTTACCGACAAGTCATTGCCAAGCTAACAAGATTTAACATCTTATTAATAAATTTCGTAGAGTCAAGGCAGCAGTGACGGAAATCGGCACTATGAAATGGGTCTGCTGTTTTGCGTACACGTTAACCGCGTATTCTTTATTATTCCATTTTCTGATTAATACATCTATATATATATATATATATATATATATATATATATATATATATATATATATATATGTATATATATATATATATATATATATATATATATAAAGTTGTTATTATAAGTAATAATAATAACTTCATAAAGTCAGTGCAACGGAAAAATAATGGACAAAGTGAAATATCACGAGATATATATATATATATATATATATATATATATATATATATATGTTATGTTTTCTTGTAATATAGTTAATAAAATAAAAAATATTTTAAAATCAAGAATACTTTTAATACATATACTGTTCAAAGCTTTTCGCTGATAAAACAGTACCAGAATCTTCAGGAAAAAATTTGAACATGATTTTTTCCTGAAGATGCTGGAACTGTTTAATCGGTGAAAAGTTGAATAATATATGTATTAAGAGTATTATTGTTTTTGAAATATTTTTAATTTATTAATTATCATATATATATGGGTAAAATTTACATTTCTGAATATATATATATATATATATTTGTAGCTTTGCAACACTGTTTTCTTGTATCCAAGTAGTTAATGTGATTATATATATATATATATATATATATATATATATATATATATATATATATATATATATATATACAATTATAATTTTGTGTAAAGGAAAGTTGTATAATATTTGGATACGTAGTATAGTGTGTCCTAATATTCGAATAGTTTGAATTATTTATAGAAATACAGTATTTCTTACACTAATACGTTAACAAACTAATACATTAATAAAATAAATGAACGTTTAAAATAAAAAAAAACTCAATTTTTATAATTTTGGGAAACATTTTCAAGACAAAAAAATTTTTCTAATGTTAATTCCGAAAACTTTTTAAAAGTTTACCAAATCTTATACAAATATTACAAAACTTATATAATAAAATCACACATACTTACTGTTACAAAACCGAAGAAATAATTTCTCTTATTAGAGCACAAAATGCACAACACAAAACACACGAAATGCACAACACTATAACAGTTTCACTTTCACTGATAACACAACCATTAACCAAGTCGGCAGACGTATCTGTACTGGCAACTAACGCCGCCGAGCTATCAGCATCACTGTTTATAGTTCTCAGTGCTACCGCTGGAGCGCTGTCTCCTCTACATTTGTGTCTAAACTGTGATTGTTATCTCTACAAATAAAGAAGTTTTAAACAACGTATGAAATTAGATCTATTGATTACTTTCTATTTTTAAAACGCTCCGAGGAGGACAAATAAATCTCAATCTGATTCAGCGAATAAATTACGGAATAAAATAATATTTGCCTTAAGCCATTGTAGATGCGTTACAAGTCGCTGCGAAATTCAACGAAAACATTTTATTTCAAAAACCTAAAAAAAACAATTTCGTAACAAAAATCCTTGAAATTTGAATTTAATCAACATAATTGAGAATATGTGCAGAATATTTTGCTTTCATTTTGTATATTTTCTGAAAATACAACATTCAAACCTTTTCTAGAATATATGTTATTGAATCATATGAGAATTTGAGAAAAATAGATACATACTCGCACAAGCGCTAGATGGAGCAGTAGCCCCAAAGGTTAAGGAGGCCCCAAGTAACAGGAGTATACAGGTCATTGAATAAATATTGATATTCTTCGGTATTTATTCGACTCATTTACGCTCTCTCTTCTTAGAATAGGTCCTTTTGTAAATGTGGTCTTCGGGCCTAAGTTAGTCTTTAACCTACCGTGGACAGACCAATCACGTTGACAAGACAAGCGAATTTAATTTATTATAATTTTAAATATACTCCATATTTAAATAAGAACAAAATTAAAATTATATTCAAGTACATTGTGCAGGGCAGTATTTATTTAGGAAATGATGTTAAAGAACTATAAAATACCGTATGCGCCAAGATAAACAATACTGAAACTGAATCAGCTGTAGTTGCCTTTTCTCAGATATATAGTCATTCTTGGTAGTTTTATAGACCCCAAGAGATTTTGTTCTGCCCGAAACCTACCTCTTCGTTCACAATGGCTCGAGCAAGACGGCGTAAAAAGGGCACACTGAGTTAGACAACGTTGCTTTCCTTCAAGAAACCTTTGGCAACAGCCTCATCTTAGAACAAACGTTCCTTACCCAGCCCACTCCCCCGATTTGACACCACATGGCGCCGACGTCTTGGAAAGGTGATTTTCCGTGACGACCCACCAACCCTTATCGACCAACCACAAGAAAGAACCACGTCCATAAATAACGAGCATGCAGCATCTCTTCACCAAAATGTTTCAAAACCTTTAAGAACGGTGCGAGTGTTGCCTCAAATTGTACGGAGGTAATACAGAATATCTTTATACCCTAGTCTATCCGATTTAGCTTCTATTTACTTGTATGTGTTTGTAAAAATATGAGAATAAAATTAAATGAAGTCAAATAAAATCATTAAACTGTTCTAGTACTTTTAATTGGGCGCATACAGTAATAAGATTTTAAAAGCAAAACATATTCTCATTCTCACAAAATACAATTCTACGAACAACTATTGTATGAGACTGTTGGAAGCTCGTCCTGTTACAGCGGTTCTCTCCTGGGTATAAGCCATAGCTGGTAGCCTACATTTAGGCGCTCTTCACTTTTACAGTTGAATCACTTTGACAAAAATCGCCTTGCGCAGGCATGTGGGGTGTGAGGGGTGGGGTTTGGCCACGTACTAGGGGGATGAGGTAAGAGAAAGTTCTAATTAGAAACGCTACTAGCCTGACTATATACTTTCAGCTGAGTTGATTTATTTATGCACGTCAAGAGAAAGAACCCGGACACTACCCGGTTGCACCATTTCTTAAAGAAACTAAAAACACGTGCACTATAAAAGATAACATGGAACCTAAATCAAAACATATCATCAGCAAATGTTTTTGGAAAGGTACGAATAGATCCACCACTGGCTGCTTTCACGACCAACTGAAGTGTCGCTCTGAGCTGTCGCCCTAACTCGCATGCGTACTGGCGCCTCTTGGCACTGCGCATACAACACCCCGATTTTTCTAAAAGTGATTTGACTGTACTTTTAGGCTGGTTGATACCTTTGGACAATGTACTGTATACGCATATATTCAGTTGACTGTTTAATGTTTAGTAAATTTGTTGAGCACTGTGGATTAATATTTTTAACTAAATAACTAAAACCCACTAGCCACGACTCAATAGTTACTCACAATACAACTAATGTTATTTATTCGTTAAATATTGTTAACTGAAAACCATCGTGAAACTATAACATTTAAAGTTCCTAACGAAAGTTCGCAATTATCCTAAAACGCGATACAAAGCTGACCGATTTTAAGTAATTTCACGCGATTAAAATTAATAAGATATTTTATAATCCTACTTGACGGAGCGGTTGAACTCTAAATTTAGGCTCCGCCCCTTATCGCATTATGTATTAGAAGAATATCTGTGTTGAACTTGCCGAAAGCTTATAGATAGCCCGACATCTGTTGGCCGCTAATGATGTTATTCCTGGGATCACTTCGTGTTATCTAAACCGAAACCTTGTCTGCGACAAGAGTCAACAACAAAAGTCGATTTCTGTTGATTGTGGTGCCATGAGAAATGCACACACACAAAGTTTTCAGAAACAATATTTATTCTGGGAAGCTATCTAGAGACAGGCCCACCACAGGCTCGGTGGTATCCGGCTGTTTATGCGAGGAAAATAACCACAGCAGACATAATATTATTTGCATTTAAAATCTTTCCAAAGTGGCGTGTTTTATAAAATGTATTATTGAAAAGACTTTTTCAAGAACTGTATAAAAATAATTCATTCCATTATACATAATTTACATAACGTTTTCCACAACCTGGACAGCACACCCTCTGATGGCTGTTGGAGGGTTACATGAGTGGCTACCCCAGGGAGGTGTAGAATTACAAGAGTGGCATCACCTAGGCAGCATGTCCCCCTGGAAGGTGTACAAGAATTACAGCGGCGTTCCCTGGGCAAACGTGTCTCCTTGGGGGTGGGGGCGAGTAGATGAATTACAACAGTGGCATCACCCGAGCAGCGTGGCCCCTGCGGAAAGTGTAGAAAAATTACAACAGTGGCATCACCTGGACAGCGTGGCCCGTGAGAGGTGAAGAAGAATTACAACCGTGGCATCACCTGAGCAGCGTAGCCCCTGGAGGATGTAAAAGAATTACAACAGTGGCATCATCTGGGCAGCACGCCCCATGAGATGAGTAGAAGATTTACAACAGTCGCATCAGGTGGACAGCATGTCCTCCGAGAGGTGTAGAAGAATTACAACAGTGGTATTTCCTGGTCAGCCTGGCCCCCAGGAAGGTGAAAATTACAACAGTGGCATCACCTGGACAGCGTGGGCCGTGGGAGGTGAAGAAGAATTACAACCGTGGCATCACCTGAGCAGCGTAGCCCCTGGAGGATGTAAAAGAATTACAACAGTGGCATCATCTGGGCAGCGCGCCCCATGAGATGAGTAGAAGATTTACAACAGTCACATCAGGTGGACAGCATGTCCTCCGAGGGGTGTAGAAGAATTACAACAGTGGCATCACCTGGGCAGCGCGCCCCATTAGAGGAGTAGAATTACAACAGTCGCATCAACTGGACAGCATGTCCTCCGAGATGAGTAGAAGAATTACAACAGTTGCATCACATAGGCAGCGCGCCCCATGAGAGGTGTATAAGAATTACAACAGTAGCATCACCTCGGCAGCGTGTCCCTTGCGAGATGTAGAATTCCAACAGTCACTCCTCTGGGCATCAAGAGGTGTAAAGGAATATCAACAAATGCATTACCTTGCCATCGCGCCTCCGATGGGTGTAGATGAATTTCACTCAAAAAGATCTTATTCAGTGCTCGCTGGGTAACCCTCATCAGAGGCAACGGACATGTTGTTTGATGCCTTGCAACGTAAGGTTGACAAAACATTCTTGTGAATAGAAGGTGTTGTAACAGATTCACCATTAGCTCTTCCAAACAGTGGGAAGAGTAATATTCTCCCTGTGATACGACCGGGAGGAGGTAGGCCTCTCTTAACGGCTCTAAATAATGTTATACGGTCAAATATAGTGTACACATCAACAGATAGTTTAATACTTACATTACTAAGTTACAAGGATACTTGTGATGATATGGAAGAAGAATTTAATGTAAATGGAAAGTACTAAGGGTATGTCATGGTACTATTCTAAATCTTCTGCAAACGAACTTCTAGATGTTCCTTCATCAGGGGTTGAACGCCTGTACCTAACCTTAAAAACATCCCTTTGCAATCTCTTCACCACATGACGCAACTTTCTTCGAGCAGAGTTTATATCTTTAACCAACGCGAAGTAATCGTTGAAAGCGGTGGAACGGTTACTTCTGGAACGGCTCCTATGCCTCAAAGCGGTGGAACGGTTACTTCTGGGACGGCTCCTATGCCTCCTTACGTGGTGCTGGGGCCTTACGCTCACAGCGGAACGGTATCGTCCCTTGTCTAGTTCGAGCAGTCCTAGCGACACGCCCTCGTCCAAGGCCGACTTGATGGCAGCCAAATTCCCTTCCCTTTCCCCGTTGGTGATGCAATGTAGAATTTGACTTTCCGAGGAGCCGCACGGTTCGTTCAGAGCAGTCACAGTCCCCACTACGTTCATCACGAGTTCATTATCTGACATCACTGGTGATTTTGTGGAAAATTTTGTCTTCTATTAAATTAATTCGATAAAATCTCCATGGTTACAAGTAATTTGATTTTACAATAATTAAACCATTGTTGTAAGAATATTTTTCGGAAAAACTTATACTTTATGAAAGTATCAGAACCAATAAATAGTAAGTATAGAGACGAGTAAATACAGAGACCTAACGCTGAAGCAGAGAGCGCGAACAATCAGACAAAGAGTAAAATATCTTGTTCCTTCTACACAGTCTTATCCAGGATAAAACCGCTTCTACAAGCAATCCTAGGCTCTGTATACCCATATTACACATATTACACTCCCGACAATCTATTAAAATCCCTACAATACCTATTCATATTTCTTCTTAGGCGAAAAAGGTGAAACTAAAACTCCATGCCTTACCATATTAAACAGTTCGTCTTAAATCCGTGAGCCCACAGAAAGTTTTGATATTTTGAGGTGTAAAATATATTTGCATAAAAATACAAACTACCTACAACCTACATTTCTATATGCCCAAACGTTCAGTATTTTAAAAAAATTTTGAAGTGCCAGTATTCTGCGAAAAATGTTGGGAGAACGTCCGTGGTTGAAGAACTACGGAATTGGTTCAACTATTCGTCCGTAGGCGCAAAGAGCGGGGGAGGGGTGGCAATATTCTCCGGTAAGTGTCATTTAAAACGCAGATTGTGAAGACTAGCTGGGCCGGCAAAAGCTGCAATAAACCGATACCAGAGATGTACTGGTCAAAACTATGGTTTATAATTTTTTTTAACGTGATAAAGAAAAACGATAAACTATTAAAATAAAGCAGGCTTAAATCTTGAAACCCATCCGCACGGAAGTCAAAATTTAAAAATATCTCGATATAATTATGAGTCTATAAAACTGAAATTTCAAAGTCTATTAAAACTTACAGATGAAGGAAACATTTATGCAAAACTTAACCGATAATATTGCTGTTCGATATAGCTTAAATTACTGATATTAATGGTGCACATGGTAACTTGTAATCTCGATAGTATTGTTTAACATTAGAGCTTAAATTATCGAACATTGGTACAAATCATAGCAAACATTACCAGTAATATTAGTAGCATAATAGATTAAGTTACCGTAAAATATTGGTGCACCTTATAGCTTTAATAATAGCTGAGCATTAGAACTTTAATTAACGAAAATTTCTGTGTACATTAGAGCTTAATTTTCCGATAATATTGGTGCACATTATACCTTAAATTATGGATATTTTTCCACACTATAGCTTACGTTACCGATATTATTGGTACAGATAGCTTAAATTACCGATAAAACCTGTGCACATTATAGCTTAAATTTTTAATATTATACCACCCTATTGCTATACCACCCGATATTACTGGCACACATTATAGCTAAAATTACCGATAAATATGGGCACATTATAGCATAATTTCCAATATTATTCCACCCTATAGCTTACGTTACCGATATTATTGTTACATATTATAGCTTAAATTACCGATAAAAACTGTGCACATTATAGCTTAAATGTTCAATATTATACCACCCTATTGCTATACCACCCGATATTACTGGCACACATTATAGCTAAAATTACCAATAAATATGGGCACATTATAGCATAATTTCCAATATTATTCCACCCTATAGCTTACGTTACCGATATTATTGGTACATATTATAGCTTAAATTACCGATAAAATGGGTGCACATTATAGCTTAAACTTTCAATATTATTCCACCCTATAGCTTACGTTACCGATATTATTGGTAGCAATATAGATTAAATTACTGTAAATATTGCTTACCTTATGGCTGACATTTTTAATAATATTGAAACAGATGATAGTTTTAATTATCGATAGATTTACCATAAACAGGAGATTTTAAAATTCCCCCTTCGTGTGTTACCGCCACTGTGTCCACCCATACCAAATGTTAGTTTTACGCCTAGGGTTAATATAGTTATTCTAGCGGCGGTTGATAAGGGTGATATTTTACCTAGGAAGTACGAGTGAAGAAGTGGAGGAAAAGAAATAATGGGGAAAAGTCCACTCTATTCCTTAGAGGAATAATGGGGCGTGTAACGGTAGCGAAATCTTAGAATGAAACTATGCCATCGATTAAAAGAAATATATTGGGTCAACATTCTCTATCTATATATTTTTATTTTATTAATATTTATACTGGCGGCTGAGTGGCCTAAAGTAGTGCAATTGACTACTGACTTTAAGATCCTATGTTCGAGCCTCGGTAGCGTCGAAGAATTTTTAAAAAATGTTCAGCCCTCCCAGTCGACTCGGCCTGTAACAATACGCAACTAATGTTCAGGCGCTGATCACATCGCCTTCCTTAGACACCATAAGGTCCAACTATCTCTCCTGTCTTATACAATGTTCCTGGTTTTAATATGAGACATAATTATTATTACTACTAATAATTGTGCATTATTTTAAAGGAGAAAATATTTTTGTCGTCAGAAGTAACGTGTTTGCGTAATACTGTACTTACCCAGAGATACTTGACCAATCGGATGGTGAAAGAGAGCCTCAAAGGCTAGTTAATTTCCCTTATTGTAATGTCAGTTTAAGGAAGAAAAGTGTTAATATTGGCCATGTTTCGCCTTTCAAGAAGACCTGTTTAAATATAGACAGTTGTTGCCGGTTTTTTGACGTCTTAAAAATAACCTTTGGCTTTATGAAATAATTTTATTCATAATCTCCTTGTCAAAAACGTTTACCGTACGGGGAATTTATTGGCAACATGAAAAGACAGAAATATTAAATCCTTCATGCCAAGGAAATCACTTCACTTTCATTTGAAATCTTTTTTTTTTAATTCAATGAACTTAGAATTCTTGGATGTATATTCTATAATATCCACGGAACTGAGATGAAAGACTGGCGTGATGCGCCTTCATGTGTTAGGTAAAACCATAAACCAGTACATAAGGAGCAAAGTGGAAGACGAATGCTACTGTAAGCAGGAACAGAGAGATTGCTATAGTATGTGAACGTAAGGAGATCCTAGTGGCGATGGACGGATGAAAAGGGACAAGGCGAGGAGCAGGAGAGAGGAAGTAGAGAAGAGGGACAACCATGGAAGTCTTGGAGATACGAAATGCACAAATACAAAGAAGTAAGAGAAATTGCACGCTAAAGGATCAAATCAGGGGGGATAGACGGGTAGGAAGGGACTAGACAAAAGAAGCAAGAGCGGTAGAGGAGAAGGACAACCACAAACATCTTGAGATATTAAGTGTACAAAGACAGAAATGAGAGAAATGATACGCTAAAAAATCGGGTGGAGATAGAAAGATAGGAAGGAACAGAAAGAGAGAAGAAACACCGGCAGTAGAGAAGAGGGACAACCACGAAAGTGTTGGAGATATGAACCACAAAATCATAGACAGAAGAGAAAAAACACTCTAAATGAGCGGACGGGAACCTGAAAATGAGAAACAAACTAGTAAACACATAAGAGGCAGACTTTACAACAGCATTCGCAATTAATTGTTCTCTATATAACTGACTCTATTATTCGTAAACATGCCTAACCAGCGCCGAGCACGCCTCGTCGAGGTAAACATAGATTTAGTCAAGGTCGTTGCGTCTAAAAATAGACTCCGTTATCAAAGCAGCGCCTGGTGTGACACGTCTTCCTATGGCGCATGTATTCACAATTCCATGATACTTTGGTATCTGTTCTTGTTCATACATTAATGTTGTGACCTATAGGCCTACAGCAAGCAAAATAATTATGTCGTCAGTTTTAGAAAGGAATAGTGCGAACACCACCATATTAATTATTTACTCTAATTTAGATCAAAAACAATATATTTCCTACACTATTGCGTTTTAAAACTGAAAACATTTTCTACAAGATAAATTAAAATTTAATCAACGTCTCAAATTGAAATTTTTATTTTAACAATTATCTTTATTAAATGTAGCCAATTGCAATGTTACTTGCGAATAAGGTGTTCCTAACGGTGAGTAGAGGTGTAATAGGGTGAAAGTTTATTTATTGGATCTATAGTTTCTTCAGATACCTTCGGCCAGTAACGTTATCAATATCTGTCCCAAGTACGTGCGTTGAACAATGATTCTTCTGTCAGAGATTTCGCTAATGTTTAAGCTGCAAGGGGACGGATATCATGCATTTTGTATATCTGGCAATGTATACAAAGTCTCATGTCTACAGTATAAGTATGGTACCCCGATAACGTAACGTCACGAACTATGACGTTCCTGACAGTTAATTTTATGCTACGAGCTGTAACGTTACTGACTCAGTTAATTTTATGCTACGAACTGTAACGTTACTGACTCAGTTAATTTTATGCTACGAACTGTAACGTTACTGACTCAGTTAATTTTATGCTACGAACTGTAACGTTACTGACCAAGTTAATTTTATGTTACGAACTGTAACGTTACTGACTCGGTTAATTTTATGTTATGAACTGTAACGTTACCGACTCAGTTAATTTTATGTTACGAACTGTAACGTTACTGACTCAGTTAATTTTATGTTACGAACTGTAACGTTACTGACTCGGTTAATTTTATGTTACGAACTGTAACGTTACTGACTCAGTTAATTTTATGTTACGAACTGTAACGTTACTGACTCGGTTAATTTTATGCTACGAACTGTAACGTTACTGACTCTGTTAATTTTATGTTACGAACTGTAACGTTACTGACTCAGTTAATTTTATGTTACTGACTCAGTTAATTTTATGTTACGAACTGTAACGTTACTGACTCAGTTAATTTTATGCTACGAACTGTAACGTTACTGACTCAGTTAATTTTATGTTACGAACTGTAACGTTACTGACTCGGTTAATTTTGTTACGAACTGTAACGTTACTGACTCAGTTATTTTTATGTTACGAATTGTAACGTAACTGACTCAGTTAATTTTATGTTACGAACTGTAACGTTACTGACTCAGTTAATTTTATGTTACGAATTGTAAAGTTACTGACTCAGTTAATTTCATGTTACGAACTGTAACGTTACTGATCCACTTAATTTTATGTTACCAGTGTAACATTACTGACCCAGTTAATTTTGTTATAAAATGCATGTCTTACCCTAGTTAACTTTGTTACAAAATGTACAAGTACTGAAACCAGTTAACGTTACGTTATAAACTGTTAAGGTCCAGATACAGTTAATTTTATGTTACAAACTGTAAAGGTCATTTTTATCAGTCAATTTCATGTTATTATATGTCTAAGTAATTGCCTAGGTAACGCTATGTTATGAACTATAAAGGTAATTTATTTTTATCAGTTAATTTCATGTTATGCTATATCTAAGTAATTGCCTAGGTAGCGCTATGTTACGAGCTGTAAAGGTTAATTTTATCAGTTATATGTCGAAGTAACTGCTTAGATAGCGTTATGTTGTCAACCCAGTTAATTTGATTACAAAATTGCCAAGTTTTGGTCAAGTTAACTTTGTTCAGAATGTACCAATACTGGAGTTTACGTTAGAACAAAATGTCGGTTCATTTTATGTTACAGAAATGTCAAAGTACTAACCTACACGACGTTAAGTTGCGTAATTTTTCACATCAGTTTTGTTTCTCTGACAAAATGTAAAAAATGTAGTTATTATAACCTATATAAAAATGTCACAATATTATAAGCTTATAATAATAAATTTACCTTACCTGATTATACCTTACACAAACGCGTATATGGTGAAATTAATCATGTTTTGAGTAGTGTAAATTCCAAAACAATGAAATCCCCTTACATAGAAGATCTTTGGTATAATGAAGTGAGTAGTAGCATATCTTTGTTTCTCAGCAAAATGTTCATTATATACGTCTTTCAGATCGATAGGTTAATCTTACCTGAAACAAGAGAATAATTTTAAATATATATATATATATATATATATATATATATATATATATATATATATATATATATATATATATATACATATATATATATATATTATAACGAAATTCATTAGGTTAAGAAAACTGTTAGAAAAATATTTGAACTTGTGGGATATACCTAGCTTGTCTATTGTCAGATCTATCGGTTACTGCACACACCTGTAAGTCATAAATAAAAATAATTCGAAAGGGGTTCATTGTAAGTAAACCAGGAGGTGCCTCGTTCATGGGAGAGAAGCTTTACCTAAGCATCCACGGACCAGGTAGATTTATGACTAGGAATCCCTGAGAATACAGAAAAACACATGCACCTGTGGGAAAGTTCAACAAATTCCCACGAAGCCCGAAAGAAAGTGAGGGAAGCGTCAAAATTTCATACGCTAGCCACAGTTTGAGCGCCATAAGGAAGCCAATCAAATTTGAAGAGGGGATGAAACACAAACGGATACGATCCAAGAGGATGTTCAGGAAAGACAGTCAATTTTCAGTACTCGAAAGGGTCAAGTGGTAGGACTCGAGGAGTCATAATGCAGGACTCGAGGGAGAAGTAATGTTCAGTTTAGTAAGAAATATCAAATTCAAACCAAGTAACGTGGAAATTTAAAGTAAAGGAGATTAATAAGGGTAACAAGTGAGATTAAAGTAAGGGAGTGATTAATAAAGTCAGTTACGGCATAGAAGCAAACTTTTATTATAAAAACAAGTAGCTGGGTTATTAATTTCATTTCCTAAGAGTCAAAAATATCCTGTAGAGAAGCATACATAGTGAAGGTACGTTATATAAAATTGGCTCCCAACGTGGATGGCTAAAGTAAGTTATAATATATATATATATATATATATATATATATATATATATATATATATATATATATATATATATACACGCGTGTGTGTGTGTGTGTGTAATTTAATACTAATTTTACACACAGCTTAGATTAAACATGTCGAAATTTTACACCCCTATCTACCGTAATAACCATTGGAGTATTGAATTGTCTCGTGCATTTTCAGGCAAAAACATGATAACATATAAAACCAAACACTCACAATAAAAACAAACATATCTATAAAAGAATAAATAATTTATTCAAACCTGTTGAATCATTATATTCTACCAATAATGGTTCTATTCGTGAAATACAAGTTTTTAAACATTTTTTTAAAAATAAGTTGTTATATAAACCTTGTTTTTCATTATGATAATAATAATAAAAATAAACTGGCACTAAACGGATTATACAGTACTTTAAAAAAAAGTACACATATCGAAACACAATCAATTCTCTAACTGTTTTAAAAAAAGAGGTAGTGAATTTATAACCAATGGTATATTTTTTTAAGATTACGTCAGTTTATAAAACTGAAATCTAACTTTCAAAAGTATATAGTTACGAGTATAAGATAATACACATCTTTCAATATGTTATTACCTTTCATATAAGGTAATATTGAAAGGTAATACATATCATTCAATATCCTATTGCCTTTCATATAGGGTCATATTGTAAGATAATACATATTTTTCAATATCTTAATACCTTTTATATAAGGTAGAATTGAAAGGTAATACATATCTTACAATATCTTATTACCTTTCATATATGGTCATATTGAAAGATAATACAAATCTTGGAATATCTTATTACCTTTCATATAAGGTTTTAT
>JBAIZL010000001.1:296872318-296882318 GCA_036971475.1 Prosapia bicincta
TTTACATCGAAATACTGAACAATACTTTAACACCTGTTTAATTTGTATTTCAAAGAACTGAACAATCACTAAAATTCTGTCCAGTTTGTACTGCAAAGCACTGAACAATGCACTAAAATTATGTATAGTTTTTACATCGAAATACTGAACAATACTTTAACCCCTGTTTAATTTGTACCTCAAAGCACTGAACAATGCACTAAAATTATGTATAATTTTTACATCGAAACACTGAACAATACTTTAACCCCTGTTTAATTTGAACCTCAAAGCGCTGAACAATCACTAAAATTCTGTCCAGTTTGTACTGCAAAGCACTGAACAATGCAATAAAATTATGTATAGTATTTACATCGAAATACTCGACAATACTTTAACGCCTGGTCAGATTGTACCTCAAAGCACTGACAAATCCAATAAAATTCTGTATAGTTTTTACATCGAAGCAATGAACAATACTCTAACGCCTGTCCAGATTGTACCACAAAGCACTGAAAAATCCAAAATAATTCTGTCCAGTTTGTACCTCAAGGCACTGAACAATCCAATGAAATTCTGTCCAGTTTGTACCTCAAAGCACTGAAAAATCCAAAATAATTCTGTCCAGTTTGTACCTCAAGGCACTGAACAATCCAATAAAATTCTGTCCAGTTTGTACCTCAAAGCACTGAAAAATCCAATAAAATTCTGTCCAGTTTGTACCTCAAGGCACTGAACAATCCAATGAAATTCTGTCCAGTTTGAACCTCAAAGCACTGAAAAATGCACTAAATCTCGTAACGGGTAATCAATGCAGTGTTCTAAATACTTAAAAAAACAGATTTTGAAAATATATAGCAACTAGGGATCTTCCGTTTAAAATACGCCATTTTTACTTTTTTCTGATATTTCAACACAACTACATTACGTAAGTGATGTGTATTTATTGTACGTTATTGGTAAAACAATATTCTTTGTCACAATAAAGCCAAAGTCTTCGTTTCCGACAAGCCAAAGAATTAATATGGATTCCTGTTTCGTTTAGTCTTGCTCATATTGTGTCAACACAATACTTATGATTAGTCTTTTACTTTCGCCTTTTTTCGTACGCACACTGTCGCCGACTGGTCATTCAATAAGTCTATCTATTCTGTTCACAATCCAGAATTAAATCGTAATTCATTAGTTCAATAAGTCCTTAAAATAAACAAACCATCTTGCCATTGCAGACAAGAAACTTCATAAAATATAAACCATTATGGGAATTTTATTATAAAAGACATAATACAAGCAAAAATGTTTTAAAATCAATTTCTATTTAGGTCAACAAAGAAATTTATAAAACTACTTTTTATTAAATAATTACAATTAATATAAATGAAGTAACATAACCTATAGGCCTACATTAAAACAGCTATTATACCACATAACCTATAAATAAAATCAGCTGTTCTATGAAATCATATGTTATCTCTTATTTTAAGCAAAAAAAGACGAAATAAATATATTGCATACCTTGTCCCTTTTGTGAAAAGTAATTCCCCATATAAAATTAAAATTAATTCATTATTAAATTGTATTAATGTATTAGTATTTAAAAACACTGCATTATCATCAAGTGTCGTCCACTACAGGTTTATTAAAAGTGTATTTAAAATTGAGAAGATGAATAAAAAGTATTTGATTTACTATTGAAAATTTGAAGCAGATTTAGGCTATATAAAGAGAGTGTACAGAAAGAATTGAATAAATGACAGACTTAAATTTTATCATTTGTGGTATATTAAGTTCAATAAATTACTGACTCCTATAAACTATACAACAAAGGTATTTGCCCTTACAAAAGAGTACACAAATTTGAGTTTAGCCTGTAAACAAAGGTAATAACTATATATGAAACAACACCAACTCATCGTTAATATACCGTTATAGGTGTTTTATTAAGATTCATCATTGAACCTCACAAATTCTAAACTTTTATGGTTATACTTTGAACATTTTATTGTTGTGTTCCCTTATGATGATGACTTTTTTTTACTGAAACGCGTTTGAGAAAATATATTATTGAATTTGAAACGTTCGTTATTATTTAATTTTTGTAAAAACGTTTTAGTGACAGCTTCATCATTATTAGTGAATATAACTAAACAATTTCTATAATAGTGATGATCTAGTAGAATAATGATGGCTTTGTTACTGAAACGCGAACATAAAATAAATGGTTGATTAGGAGGTTGTATGGTTATTATTTTTTGTTACAAAAAAGGTTTTTAAAAGTGGATTTCCACAAACTAGTGTCCAAGCAAAGTTAAATAGACTTGCCAAGTGCACGACATAAACTCGTAGCTTAAGGAGACCGCCTGGCGACAATAAACACTTTCATTACAGTAATCAATTAGATTAAGCCAGTCACTAGATGACGTGGTAGGTAACGCTTGCTGTACACTAGGATATGTCGTTGAGTTTAATGGCTGTTTGTGTTAGCAAATCCAATAAGGAGGTCAGGCGGGGCCAGCATCATTGATCTAAGAGTCATTTTACTTAACCTCGCACTGTCCTTTAACCTCGCATTAAAAACACCTCCTTTCGGAATTATAGATCCAATGCAATGTGGATCTATAAAGGCAGGCTACCATTCGCCAATAGGTGACAGCAATCGCTTTTTATGTCGCTGGAGTTAGTTGTGCACAGAAATTGCTGATCTTTTCCTTTGAACCACATCAATTGCCGTCCCACAACAGTATATTTCAGTAATAATATAGAACGTTTACTTTTCTGAGTTTTACACCAATGAAGTCTGAAGTACAGAAAAAGCACTTCCGATTAGAGTTAGGAACAAAATATTTCATCACGATGCGAAAAAAATCACGCGCCAATGGAAATTGACCTACAGACATGAATACTTCATTTGAAAATGTAGTTAATAGAGGTTTTAATAGAATTTAATTATTGTAGGTAATAATAAAGGAATGCAGTTAACAATAAGCAATAATCGCACCTCAGCTTATTGTTAACTGCATTCCTTTATTATTACCTACAATAATTAAATTCTATTAAAACCTCTATTAACTACATTTTCAAATGAAGTATTCATTTCTGTAGGTCAATTTCCATTGGCGCGTGATTTTTTTTCTTTATTGTAAGTAATAATAAAGGAATGCAGTTAACAATAAGCAATAATCGCACCTCAGCTTATTGTTAACTGCATTCCTTTATTATTACCTACAATAATTAAATTCTATTAAAACCTCTATTAACTACATTTTCAAATGAAGTATTCATTTCTGTAGTTCAATTTCCATTGGCGCGTGATTTTTTTTCTTTATTGTAGGTAATAATAAAGGAATGCAGTTAACAATAAGCAATAATCGCACCTCAGCTTATTGTTAACTGCATTCCTTTATTATTACCTACAATAATTAAATTCTATTAAAACCTCTATTAACTACATTTTCAAATGAAGTATTCATTTCTATAGGTCAATTTCCATTGGCGCGTGATTTTTTTTTCTTTATTGTAGGTAGTAATAAAGGAATGCAGTTAATAGTAGACTTGGGATGATTCCGATTCTCTAGTCCAGGAATAGTCAATTCTAATGGTATCGAGCAATCGTCGATACTCGATTTTAAATTGATTCAAGTCCCGATTCCGATTCTTGTTTTTTTAACTGTTAACATACGTGTGCGGTGTAATTTATAGGAAATATAAGTAATTATCAACTATGTCTTATTTATGTATGATTTGAAGATAAAACGAATCCTTTTTAAATGCTTCGAATGTATTAAAAGATTTAAGCAAATGCTGATTTGAGATCAAGAAAATATTATTATTATTATTTATGCGCATCAACAAAGACAATCGGAAGCATTTCTGGGTCCGTTTGTCGCCAATCTTCTAGCCATGTTGTCACTCTCACTCGGGAGGCTACACGCACGCGCGCGCACACGCACACACACACACACACACACTCACAGACATACACACACACACACACACACACACACACACACACACACACACACACACACACACACACACACACACACACACACACACACACATATACTCACACACACACACACACACACACACACACACACACACACACACACACACACAGACACACACACACACACACACACACACACACACACACACACACACACACACACACACACACACACACACACACAGACACACTCACAGACACACACGCACACATGCACTCACGCACACACACTCACACTACACCCCCACACACAGACACACACACACACACTACCCCCACACACAGACACAGACAGACACAGACACACACACACACACACACACACACACACACACACACACACACACACACACACACACACACACACACACACACACACACACACACTACCTCCCCCCCGTCTCTGGCCGCCATCGCTTCATAGATATAAACGCAAAACACTAAGAAAACGTAGTTCCAATGTCTCCAGTTACACAAACTGAAATAGCTATTACTCAACTTATATTGTAATTGTAACTGGAGTTACATGAGTAATTCTAAATATACAATTACTTTTATCCGATAAGTTACTCGTGCTTTTAAGAACTCCTATTCATAAGTCAAGGTGGAACGTTTTGTGTAGCCTATTACTTTTATCCGATAAGTTACTCGTGCTTTTAAGAACGCCTATTCATAAGTCAAGGTGGAACGTTTTGTGTAGCCTATTACTTTTATCCGATAAGTTACTCGTGCTTTTAAGAACTCCTATTCATAAGTCAAGGTGGAACGTTTTGTGTAGCCTATTACTTTTATCCGATAAGTTACTCGTGCTTTTAAGAACTCCTATTCATAAGTAAAGGTTGAACGTTTTGTGTAGCCTATTACTTTTATCCGATAAGTTACTCGTGCTTTTAAGAACTCCTATTCATAAGTCAAGGTGGAACGTTTTGTGTAGCCTATTACTTTTATCCGATAAGTTACTCGTGCTTTTAAGAACTCCTATTCATAAGTAAAGGTTGAACGTTTTGTTGAGCCTATTACTTTTATCCGATAAGTTACTCATGCTTTTAAGAACTCCTATTCATAAGTCAAGGTGGAACGTTTTGTGTAGCCTATTATTTTTTTCCGATAAGTTACTCGTGCTTTTAAGAACTCCTATTCATAAGTCAAGGTGGAACGTTTTGTGTAGCCTATTATTTTTTTCCGATAAGTTACTCGTGCTTTTAAGAACTCCTATTCATAAGTCAAGGTGGAACGTTTTGTGTAGCCTATTACTTTTAAAAGGCTTCATATTCAAACTAAATTGATTATTATAGAATACCATATTGGCCTATATGAGTTACGGGAATCGATAGAAAAATTTGAGAATCAGAATCAAAAATTTTATGTATTGGCCCATTCCTAGTTAATAGGAAGAAAACTAAAACGTTGACAAATTCACTGATTACACGTTTTATCTAACGAATTTGTTTGAAATATATTCTTAAAGGGCGACAAGATGCGCCTTGTGAAATTTTCGATTGAAAATTTGTATAAGATATGTATGTATATATATATATCAAAAAGAGACTGTGAGCTAATACAAGGAATTTAAAAAATCGTGACTAATAACATTTCAACTTAATAAATGTACAAAAAATTAAGTAACAAAATTTACGTATTAAACAGCTATTCCACACTATTTAACATAAAATCAGATGTGTGAAATCATATGTTATCACTTAATTCCAGCTATAATAGCACATTTCTCGAAGGTTTTTCGACGCACAATTTTTCTTATCAGGCGCGCGAAGACGTATTCACACAAAAACCATGCTTCAGCTATTATAAACTTTAAACAATTTTAACTTTAATTGGGAATAAAATTATTACATCAGGAGTTCTCAAACTGTGATACGCGTTGGCCTCTTGGGGGTACTCGAAAATTGCAGGTTGTACGCGAGTCAGTTAATGATTTTTTCCCTTTTTTGGCGAAAAACAAACTGTGGTTATCATCGCCAATCAAAATATAAAACAAAACGCAATATTTTAAATAAAACAAAATAACAAAATCAATTTTAAATAAAACAAAAATTTCAAAACAAACAAAAATTTTGCAAAGTAGCGATACGTAAAACAATTATATAACCATAAATATAGAACAAAAAAACATAACAATAAATAGCAAAAAACCACAATAAATCTATAACAATAAAAAATATAAACTTTAAGTAACAAAATGACAACAACGAACAATATAACAGTGAATAAATATTTAAAACAACAATAGTCAACAATTTAACAATAAATAAATCTTAATAGCACAATAAGAATATAAAATATACAAAATTTTAATAAATAAAATATATACGTTTACAATATTTAAAAGATATATTTGTATAACTATAAAAAAATCTATTTTAAATATTAAATTTTAAAAAAATATTTTCCAGTGGTGTAAGAAAGCGATGACTCGGTCGATGGCGGAGGCATCGTCCCTTAACACCACCTTTAAACTCCATTTTAAATTAAAAAGGGCACGAATATTAGGTACACAAACACAATCCACCTGAATATGTTTTATAGTGACGACATCACCACAGTACTGACATATTGGTGGATCTTCACGACGCATCAAATATCCATGAGTGGTCAACGCGAAGGCGTGTAACCACCACTTTCTCCCTACGTTTTGAACGAATAGAAAACCTCCATGGGCGGACGGTATCTTTAATTTCCCTCAGCTTATTCTGAATCACGGTATGCCACTCGTCATTCTAAGCAGCGAGCAATAAATGTTTCACAAAACACACATAATCAGATGCCATAACTCGTTGAGTAATGGGCACCAAACCTGTAGCATTCTTCGCCACTTCATCCGCTTTTGTATGAAAAATTAAACAATTTTTATCTCTTTCTGTATCGTAATTACGCAAGGTTATAATTTAATAATGGAATCTAACTGAATATTTGTGTGGTCGAGTTACTTGGAATCTACATTGAAGACCAGTGTAAGAAAATACTTCCCACTTACAGACACATAGTTGTACTGGATCCGAGACGCTTTTGGTTTGGTGGAATTAAAACTTTGAACAACCTGACAACATTCAAGAAGGAACAACTGATTGACCTATCGTGCGATCCGCGTTAAACAAAAAATAATTCAGTCGTACGTTATTTCAGTACAAGAACTTTCTAATACTGCTGTAAAAATTGTGTTTTAAACTACACACTTTATGAAAGAGGGTTTTCGAGCTTAACATATCTAAAACGTAAGTACAGAAACAGGAGGATTTAAGGTTGTACATAACAAAACGTGAGCCAAGCACAGAGGAACTGTGTGAAAAGAAGCAAGCTCATCCTTTTCATTAATTTGTTGTAATGCGTTTCTAATATATTTACAATTGTATTGTGTTTTTGATGTATAAAGTATTTTTAATTTAATCCCCCCCACCAAACGAGATGTGGGCAAAATTTTATTTTTCATTAAGGGGTACAATCGTTGAAAAAGACTAAGAACCCTTGGCGTACATTATAATATAAGTGATTTACATGTAAGTACATGTACAAAATGAAACTACATTAAAACATATAATATAGGTGCCTAAAAACACGTTGAGATCTTTTTTTACAATCTCGTTGACCATCTATAACCAAATGATTTCAAAGAAACAAATGGATTGAGAAGAAACTTTAGTGCTCCTGTTGAGCAAACAGGAGGACAAGTTGAGCAATGGAAAGTCAGCTGATATTTTTTGACAATCTTGTTGAACATCTAAGACCAACTGATTTCAAAGAAAGAAATGGATTGAGAAGAAACTTTAGTGCTCCTGTTGAGCAAACAGGAGGACAAGTTGAGCAATGGAAAGTCAGCTGATATTTTTTTACAATCTCTTTGACCATCTAATACCATCTGATTTCAAAGAAACAAATGGATTGAGAAGAAACTTTAGTGCTCCTGTTGAGCATAAACAGGAGGATAAGTTGAGTAATGGAAAGTCAGCTGATATTTTTTGACAATCTTGTTGAACATCTAAGACCAACTGATTTCAAAGAAAGAAATGGATTGAGAAGAAACTTTAGTGCTCCTGTTGAGCATAAACAGGAGGATAAGTTGAGTAATGGAAAGTCAGCTGATATTTTTTGACAATCTTGTTGAACATCTAAGACCAACTGATTTCAAAGAAAGAAATGGATTGAGAAGAAACTTTAGTGCTCCTGTTGAGCAAACAGGAGGATAAGTTGAGTAATGGAAAGTCAGCTGATATTTTTTTACAATCTCTTTGACCATCTAATACCATCTGATTTCAATGAAACAAATGGATTGAGAAGAAACTTTAGTGCTCCTGTTGAGCATAAACAGGAGGATAAGTTGAGTAATGGAAAGTCAGCTGATATTTGTTGACAATCTTGTTGAACATCTAAGACCAACTGATTTCAAAGAAAGAAATGGATTGAGAAGAAACTTTAGTGCTCCTGTTGAGCAAACAGGAGGATAAGTTGAGTAATGGAAAGTCAGCTGATATTTTTTGACAATCTTGTTGAACATCTAAGACCAACTGATTTCAAAGAAAGAAATGGATTGAGAAGAAACTTTAGTGCTCCTGTTGAGCATAAACAGGAGGATAAGTTGAGTAATGGAAAGTCAGCTGATATTTGTTGACAATCTTGTTGAACATCTAATACCAACTGATTTCAAAGAAACCAATGGATTGAGAAGAAACTTTAGTGCTCCTGTTGAGCAAACAGGAGGATAAGTTGAGCAATGGAAAGTCAGCTGATATTTTTTGACAATCTTGTTGACCACCTATAACCAACTGATTTCAAAGAAACAAATGGACTGAGATGTAACTTTAGTGCTCCTGTTTACGAAATAAAAGATTAACTTTGAACAATGGAAAGTCAGCTGATTTCAAAGAAAGAAATGGATTGAGAAAAATCTTTAGTGATCCTGTTGAGCAAATAGGAGAATATTTTAATGTAATGGAAAGTCAGCTGATATTTGTTTGACTATCTTCCTGCCCATTTAAGACATGGCGATTTTAGTCCCCTGTATCAGACCTGACGCTAGTCACCCGGGCGGGAATTAAGAGTTTGTATTTGGATCCTTATTATGCATCTATCTTTGCGTTAGATGCATCCTAATAATTATCTATATTTGTGGCTTAGAGGTAAGAACCGAGAAGCAAGACACTCTTGAGTAATAAATCTTCTTTATTTCCCTATTTCTTCAACACACCTTTTTCACAGTTTTTCAACACACCTAGCAGATTTCTAGCAGGAGTTCATATTTCCTTAATCCTTTCGTATCATAAATTTAATAAATTTCTTATACTGTATCTATAAAATAAGTGTATGGAAGGAATGATTGAATAGCCTGTGTGTATATCATAATTTGTTAATCTAAATGCCAAGAAGCTCTAACATCAAGTAAAATCCCTTTATTTGTTACGTCCAGTATGTTAAATATGAGTTCAAAATTTTGTGGGTAGTAAGCTTATGGTAAATTATGTTTTCGTTATCGGAAAATTATTTTTTACTTTTTAGAAGTAAAAATTATATATTCGGAAGTTTTTTCAAGTAGGTTGTTTTTTTAAAAATTTTACTGTTAGATTTCCGAGAAGTTCAAACCTCTACTCTATAGTATACCTATTCCATAGTATATAACATTTTGTCACGTTTACTCCAAGTTCCAACTAAAATCCTTCAAACATTGTTTCCCTTTATTTTAGTACATCATAGTCTCACTTTCTTTCTTCTCATTCGAGCTTCATCTGAGTTTTCATCTGCGACCAGACAGTTGGACCCCTAAACTCGTTCAATGTACCTTCCGTGAATATAAATATCCCTCACAGACTTATTTTTTATTTAATGTAATGCAATGATAGTGAGAGATTTTTTAAATTTAAATGAGATCTATTTATAGACGCTTTCTCAATGTTGCAATTGTTCCGCGCAAGCGATAAGATATTATTGTAAAACCACAGCATTATTTGAAACAATATAATTTTAAAAAAGTAAAAGTAGCATGTGTGAACAATATAAAAACCCACG
>JBAIZL010000001.1:296884818-296939818 GCA_036971475.1 Prosapia bicincta
GTTGCGCCGAACGACCTCACGAGTAGCGGGGCCGGCGGGCATCCTCCCGAACTGGGCCCGACAAAGTAACCATAAATAAAAGACCAATGGCCATGCAAACAAGGGGCGCGGGTAATTATAGGGCTCGGCGGCCTTGGCAGCAACACACGTTCTGATTTGATTGTTTCGCGTTTAGCCAGACAAACGGACGATTGGCTGCATGTACGATATAATTACTTGCAATACATCCTAGGCAACTGAATCAGTACGTGCGTTTATACAGGCCAACCATCTAACTGGACAAAAATTTTCTTAACGAAAAACCAATATTTTCATTCACTGACTAATCTATATAGATAAAAATGAATGTTTATATGTATGCCTTCCTAAACTGTTCATCCGATCGACCCGAAACTTTGAGAAGTTATTGAGCACACTGCTGGGAAGGTTCTGGCATATTTTTAGCCCACTTGGACGTGCCTAAGTCCATATATTTGAAAAAAAAGAAAAGTGTCTACTTTTCTTACCGCGCATTCAGTCACTTATATTGAAATTAAGAATGAATAATATAGATGCATTTCATAATCAATAGATGGCGGTAATCCCGCTGTGACATGCAGCTGATACTTAAATTAAGTGAAAATACGATTTCATACAACAATTTTTATATGGATTTAGGTTAGTTTGCATAACAGCTGTTTTAACGCCTCCGTTATGCGGTCCGATGTTTGCTGAATCAGCTAGTGGACAACAAATAAAGTAACATAATTAACGTTAAAACAGCTGTTGTATGAAGCAGCTGATTTAATGCATACGTTATACTACTTTATTTACTGTACAATATTGAAATAAAATGCTTGTGAATTTAAGAAGTGAAAACTTCTTTAATTTAAAAGTTAATAAATATTATAATTTATAAAATAAATCTTGCTAAATTATTTTAATAAACAATTTTGGTTTCTATTTTTTAATTCCTTCTACTACCACACACTCCCTTGATATATATATCTTGTACAAATTTTAAATCGTTAACAAAATACGTTTTCATTCATCTTAGTTCAAATGCATTCTTTTAACCTATAGCGGATTGATGTTGATAAAGTTTTTTTATACCAATTAAATTATAAAATTTGTGGGGTCTAGCCGGATTCGAACTGAGAATTTTCATGTTCGAAGTCTAGCGTGCCTTGGCACTGCGTCAACTTTCCAATTCCTAACAATAAATTTCTCAAAGATATATATGAAATATATTTTCCCTATATTTTCCCCATCTGGTTCTCGTCGAAACCTCCATTGTACAACCTTAAACTGTTGCCATAGTTACCACACAATATCATAAATAGTGCTCTAAGGTAACTAAAATAAAATTTTTCTTTGTAAACCTCAGAAGGAATTTACTTAATTTTAATTACTTATTTGTGTTGCGTATTATTTGAGTGTGATAGATACGGAATTAGACAAAAATGTTTGATTTGAGAAAAATAGGTATTATGTTATTATTTTTATGATTAAGTCCTAGAAATACTAATTGAAATGGATTCAGTAATCTATGATGTCGAGAGAGAGAGAGAGAGAGAGAGAGAGAGAGAGAGAGAGAGAGAGGAGGGAGAGGGAGGAGGGAAGGAGAGAGAGACACACACACCACGCAAGCACGCACTCACGCACACACAAATATACATGTGTATATATATTGGGCGGTGGCTATTGTTGTTTTTCAGTAACCATAAGTACATAAGTTTAGCTAAAGTTAACACAACCTTCATTTACTTTTAGGCAGTACGAGGTTCGATGGGTCAGGTGGTGGAAAATATTTTATAGGATATTTTTGGTCACAATTTATATTTATTAGTTTTTAAATGCTACCCGAAAACGGACCATATACTGCAGGATAAAAGCAGTGGGCTATCCCGATTTTTTTTAAAGATATGAACATACGTTGTAAACATGTTATTATATATTAAATGCGGCAAACACACAAAAAATATGGGTAAAACTTAAGAGAGCATCACCCTGGAAAAACACACCATCTTTTCAAACTAGAGCTAAACAGCTTATTTACAATTTGCCACAATAACCAATTTATGATATGTTTGCTTAAAAAAAAGTTTCCTTAAGTAAGCTACAAATATTTTTTGTTACATAAAGGAGGAAAATAGAGCCAACTCCTTCACTTCACCAACCGGTTAAGTTACGTCAGGAAACTCAGTTTTTTTTAACAAACGTTAACCTAACCCGGGTACTTTGTAGCTATATAGTATCCAATGCAGTATAGTATAATTAAGTGCTATTTTTTTAATAAAGAATCATTGCATCCTTGAGCTGTGTGTGTGTGTGTGTGTGTAAATAAGGCTATGTTTATATGACGGTTTTAACCACTATTTACAGCACTCAACATTTACTAAACTTTGTTTTTTAATGATACTTTGTATTAACATAAAACTGAATTTATTCCAAAATGTTTATTTACTAGAAACTCGGATTAATATTTATTTGGTCTATCAATACTTGAAAAAACACTATGGAATATTTAGTGAATATTGCAGCATCGTGATACAGATTACAATTTAGCCTAGTCGGGCCCGTTTGCTCAAAAATACCGGGAACTGACGGAATATGCACATCTGTGCGAACAATGGCTGTATAAACATACACTGTGTATGATGAAATGATGCAAATTGTGCGTTCTCAGGTATCAGCTGTTCCAATGCACACAGAGTGGGTAGAAACAGTTATGAAAAGTACAACGCAGTTAATAAACGTATTATTCCTATCCAAGTCTCTCCGAGCAAAACGTTAGAGTTACAATGTACTTAGGAAGGTTTTTAAGAGAATTTGCGCGTTTTTCCGTAATTCTAGTACCACAATTTTCCAAAACTGTTAGAAACTAACCTAACATTTTGACTGCAAGTCAACATACAAAAATACTATTATAAAAAAAACTAGTTAATCCAACAACGCCTATTTTTTTAAAAATGAAAATTATTTCGTGAAGGCTAAATTTTAAAAAGCATTCTTTGAGACATATAAGTTTGAGTGAAAAGAACGCTAAACACAGATTCGAATGACTGTAAACTTTGTAAAGAGAGCGAGAGCGCCCAAAGCTTCTAAATATAAAAACAACTGTGGGAAAACGTTCCTAACACAGCTTCGAGTGACTGTAAACTTTGTAAAGACAGCGAGAACGCCCAAGGGCTACTAAATATAAAAACAACTGTGGGAAAACGTTCCTAACACAGCTTCGAGTGACTAAACTTTGTAAAGACAGCGAGAATGCCCAAGGGCTCCTAAATATAAAAACAACTGTGGGAAAACGTTCCTAACACAACGTCCAGTGACTAAACTTTGTAAAGACAGCGAGAATGCCCAAGGGCTCCTAAATATAAAAACAACTGTGGGAAAACGTTCCTAACGCAACTTCGAGTGACTAAACTTTGTAAAGACAGCGAGAATGCCCAAGGGCTCCTAAATATAAAAACAACTGTGGGAAAACGTTCCTAACACAGCTTCGAGTGACTAAACTTTGTAAAGACAGCGAGAATGGCCAAGGGCTCCTAAATATAAAAACAACTGTGGGAAAACGTTCCTAACACAGCTTCGAGTGACTAAACTTTGTAAAGACAGCGAGAATGCCCAAGGGCTCCTAAATATAAAAACAACTGTGGGAAAACGTTCCTAACACAGCTTCGAGTGACTAAACTTTGTAAAGACAGCGAGAATGCCCAAGGGCTCCTAAATATAAAAACAACTGTGGGAAAACGTTCCTAACACAACTTCGAGTGACTAAACTTTGTAAAGACAGCGAGAATGCCCAAGGGCTCCTAAAAATAAAAACAACTGTGGGAAAACGTTCCTAACACAACTTCGAGTGACTAAACTTTGTAAAGACAGCGAGAATGCCTAAGGGCTCCTAAATATAAAAACAACTGTGGGAAAACGTTCCTAACACAGCTTCGAGTGACTAAACTTTGTAAAGACAGCGAGAATGCCTAAGGGCTCCTAAATATAAAAACAACTGTGGGAAAACGTTCCTAACACAACTTCGAGTGACTAAACTTTGTAAAGACAGCGAGAATGCCCAAGGGCTCCTAAAAATAAAAACAACTGTGGGAAAACGTTCCTAACACAACTTCGAGTGACTAAACTTTGTAAAGACAGCGAGAACGCCCAAGCGCTTCTAAATATAAAAACAACTGTGGGAAAACGTTCCTAACACAGCTTCGAGTGACTAAACTTTGTAAAGACAGCGAGAGTGCCCAAGGGCTTCTAAATATAAAAACAACTGTGGGAAAACGTTCCTAACACAGCTTCGAGTGACTAAACTTTGTAAAGACAGCGAGAATGCCCAAGGGCTCCTAAATATAAAAACAACTGTGGGAAAACGTTCCTAACACAGCTTCGAGTGACTAAACTTTGTAAAGACAGCGAGAATGCCCAAGGGCTCCTAAATATAAAAACAACTGTGGGAAAAGGTTCCTAACACAGCTTCGAGTGACTAAACTTTGTAAAGACAGCGAGAACGCCCAAGGGCTTCTAAATATAAAAACAACTGTGGGAAAACGTTCCTAACACAGCTTCGAGTGACTGTAAACTTTGTAAAGATAGCGAGAACGCCCAAGGGCTTCTAAATATAAAAACAACTGTGGGAAAACGTTCCTAACACAGCTTCGAGTGACTAAACATTGTAAAGACAGCGAGAATGCCCAAGGTCTCCTAAATATAAAAACAACTGTGGGAAAACGTTCCTAACACAACCTCGAGTGACTATAACCTTTGTAAAGACAGCGAGAATGTCCAAGGGCTCCTAAATATAAAAACAACTGTGGGAAAACGTCCCTAACACAGCTTCGAGTGACTAAACTTTGTAAAGACAGCGAGAATGCCCAAGGGCTCCTAAATATAAAAACAACTGTGGGAAAACGTTCCTAACACAGCTTCGAGTGACTGTAAACTTTGTAAAGACAGCGAGAACGCCCAAGGGCTTCTAAATATAAAAACAACTGTGGGAAAACGTTCCAATCAACGCGTCAATTAGTATCAAGTCCCATACGTTTTCCTTTATTTAAACAGGTTACAAGTTAAAAATAAAATAATTTCTTGCGTTGACGCGTTTCCGAATAATTCAATTTTTAAAACTTGTTTTGTACTTCTATTTAGTACTCTTAAAGAGTAAGATTTAAGTTTTGAAAATGGAGTCATTCCGAAACGCGTGATTAGAGGAAAATATTGTAATATTAGGAAAGGCAAATAATATATAAATATAGGTAGATATATATTAAATATATCAAATATGGTGAAATATTTTCTTGTAATATAGTTAATAAAATAAAATATTTCAAAAAAAAAGAATAAATATATTCATTAAAAGTATTCTTGTTTTTGAAATATTTTATTTTATTAATTATATATATATATATATATATATATATATATTGTAATGTTTTTATATAAAAACACAAAAGTAATAAATAACAATAATTCAGAATAAAATAGAAGCAAATTAAAAATGGATGAAAAAAAAGAAAATGTAAACAATGGAGCCATAACCTAAAAAAAATTATAAAATATTAAAACCAAGATGGCGGCTAGTATGATTATGAAACAGCTGATGTTTTCCAAATGTAGAATTGTACAAAATCTAAAAATTATTGCATAGAGGATAAAACTTAACTGTCCAGGTAAGGACATGAAGATCAAATAATCAGTGGGTTAAATAACAGATGTTTCAACAAAGGAAAATGTTTTATTCTTTTCTCTAGAAATTTTCAATATTAGTAAAAGGCATTGTTAGAGAAGCTTGCATTGGAACTGGAAGCAAAAACTTAGTTAGCCAAAATTTTATTTAAAGGATTTTCAAGCATAAAAAAAATTAGAGGTGAAAGATTTGTTTATAGAAATAAATTTAAAAGGCTAGAAATTTGGACAAAAACATTAAACGTCAGATAAGAAATTAAATTTAAGAAAAGATTGTAAATTAATATATTGTAAATTCAAAATTAATAACTTTAGGCCTAGGCGTTTCTTTTATAAAATTTATTACAACATTAATTGCATAAACTAAATTTTAATTTGTCATAACACCCATCGAATAACCTGGAAGAAAGAGTCTTGTGATATTTAACTTAGGAAATAGAGAAAGTGTATTAAAAAAAAATATTGTAACTAGAATAAGATTTTAAAAAAACTAAATTAAACAAAAACTAATGGAATTATAAGAAAGTGTTTTATTTATTACTATAAATGGTAAGTAATAAAAAATAAAAGTAATAGGAATCTAAATTTTACTGTTAGGGTTACAATTATTTTGTAATTCTAACTGGAGCCCAGCAATTTATTATTTTCTAAAGATTATTACATATAAATTTTGTTTTATTATAAAGAAATTATTCAAAATTATAAAATTAAATATATTATAAAAAAATATTACAATAAATATATATATATATATATATATATATATATATATATATATATATATATATATATATATATATATATATATGTTTAATATTACTGATCTGATGATTTTGGTACTGTTAGCCAACGAAAAGCTTTCAATTGTAAATTCAATTATAACTCTTGTATTTGTATTTTGACTTAGTTCTTTATTAATACACAAGGGTACATATTGCTATATATATATATATATATATATATATATATATATATATATATATATATATATATAATAACAAAGTACGAGGCTTTAGATTAAATTAAGTTAGTTGTTAAAATAATCATCTGTAGAATTAAGCAAGGAAAGACACAAATAGTTTTTCTAGAGCAGACAAAGTAGGTACCATGTCATTATCCTTTCCAGGAAAGCTATAAGTTGAGTCTGGCAACCATAGACAATAGAGAAGGGTCCATAGTGGTTAAGACGGGAAATCCAGCGGCCGATATAGCCTGGGATAATAACCGTGTACCGTTAGGTTTAGCTAATTGTAGAACTGTGGGAAACTTACAAAGAACGTGTTGGTGGTAGTGGGAATGATTAGATTTCGAATAAAAACTAAATGATCGGGAGTTTAAGGGAAGTTTGAGTAGAGTCTCAGAGGAAGACGGATTGGTGGGGTCCAGGATGGAAGTGTTGTAAAGGGAGAAATTGATTAATTAAGTAAAGAGTTTTTTTATAAGTAAAAGTTAAAAAGTGCGACGTAAATTTTTTTTTGAAATATAAAGTTTTTTTTGTGTCTAGTGTAAGTGCAGAAGGTAATAACCAAGGCCAGGATTCCAGGGACACTTCAGAACAATAAGTATTATTTCAATATAAGTGTAGCCAACAAACATCTATCTTTTAGTTCAGAACAAATTTTAATTTCATCAAAATTTATAAAAATTATTCTAGTTTCACCATTTCTAATTTAAAAGCAAAGTTCCCGTAATAGCGACCCGAGAGCAAGAATAAAATTTTAATATTGTTTTTTGTTATGTAATTTTATTAGAAATCTAAAGCCTCAGAAGTCCACCTTTTATCATTGTAATATTAGTTAAGATATCAATCCTGTCACTGCAAAATATTAATATATATTTGGAATAATGTGTAGAGTTAATTGAAGAGAATAAATGCAAGTGACGCTTAAAAATTGATAAGATTGTTAATTCTTTATAAACATGAAGGTGTGACATTAATAGGTAAGGTAAATAAATAACATTTAAATATAAATTTATTTATAACAAAGGTTAAGTTATAATATATATATATAATTTTATTATTAACTTTATTAATGATATTAAATAAATTCTGTAAATGAAGTATTCACTTTTGTGGCACATTTTCATTGGTTACCACCTTGACTTTTTTTGATCACTTTATTTAGAAATATCTTTAAAACAAATTTGTTTTACTTAAAAGAAGAATTTGTTTTACTCCTCTTCTTTAGGAGAGGTTTTACTGAAGATTTGAACAATTTAACACTTCTAACATCTGGCATCGTCGAGTGCTTCATAAAAAACAAGAACTAACAATACTTAGATTGTGTTTACAAGGACGATCGACGAAACTTTTATTTGAACTAAGTAAAATAACAAAATCTCACAGGGATGTATCGTTGTCTACGGGATCTGGCAGCGTCTATTTTTATCAACACGTCGCAATATTCATGGAACCAATGTTTTCTCGATAAAGCCAGCAGCCAGCTGAGACAATAGCACTGAGTGTTGTCAACAATCGATTCTGAAGGCGAGCATTTACAATCGATTATTGCGTTGACATCATCGCAACAATTGCGTCAAATAGAACGTGGCTTTAATATTCGTGATGGGATTCTCTATTTAGCGTTAATTACTAATAATTCTATTTTACGGTTACATTTTTCAACACATTCCTTAAGCACTAGATTTAACTCAGTAAAATGCGAGGTAGACCACCTTCTTATCCCTGATTAAAGTCACGTAAACACCTGTTGGTAGCTTTGCTCACTAATAGCCTACATAGTTAACACTGCCTTTCTTATCGTTAATGTTTCCATCCATGAACTGGATTTATAAGGGACTATTAATAAACCTGAGTAAACAAATTATCAACCAATTAGAACGAGCCGTCATCAGATGTCGCCGATGTCTGAGGAAGTCTTTAAAAATAACCAAACCTTATCAGTAGCTGAGAGGGGAAAGGAAATCTAATAATAAAATATATTTTTGTTTCTTAATTGATCTTTATGTAAATAAGATTTGTGCCTGCCGTGGAGGCTATTAAAATTATATCTAGAACTCACCTAACTTGCGACCAAAGTTAATTGGTTAGGTGAATAATTATTTTTTTCATACGAGTATCAGTTACAAGAACCTGTGACTAAAGTTAACAATTAAATAATAACTCATAGTGAATAATTAATATAAGCCAGATTCCACAATTATAATTGTTGTAAAAATTCATTATTATAGCTAAAAGATATATTTTTGATATTTTTGCATCTAAGAGGCACGTGTTAGCGTGAACCTTTGCAATGTTTGGCTCTCTCAAACATATTTGACAATATGCCTTACACTAAACAGTAGTTTTCTTATAATATTATAATGGGTGAAATACATAAAGTAAATATAATATATATATATATATATAGTAATAATAACAAATTAATAATAGAACAAATACAAATACATTCTAAATTGTATGTTATATTCAATGTCTATAATGTTAAGCCAACAAAGTAAACTTGGTAATTTGTATAAATTTGGCGACAATACTATTTCTAATTTAACATATGCTTTGTATCTTGCATTACTACATTATTCATTCCTAATGATGTTGGTCTCTATCAACGAAAATCTTTGCGTACAAATTAAGAAATAGTTCTTGTATTTATATAGCCTTAGTTGTTTTTGATTATTATACAAGTAAACATAATTTAAAAAAATATATGTAAACATAATTAAATATATATATATATATATATATATATATATATGGTGTTAAATAACACTTTCATAAGAATTTTTATATATATTTAGTAATAGGTGTTTTAAAATATTAACTATTCTACAAGCGCTCGCTATTTTAAAGTAGGATTTTTTCTCTACTTTAAAACTAATGAACAAGATTCCTTTTTGCCCTAAATAGGCGTCATTTCAAAATGACGTCATCGGACGTACCTGATACTTTTCTCGCAGTTCGCGTCCTCAAAGATTTAAGCCTTTAATGTTGGGTAATTTAAATGATAACATGTATGACTTGAAACATCTGTTTTTTCAATTCTCACTACAGTATTAGTTCACTATATATATATATATATATATATATATATATATATATATATATATATATATATATATATATATATATATATATATATATATATATATAAACACATATATAGTTCAAATTTTCAATCGAAAAAACACTTTTTATTCTTCCACTTAAGTTTAATTATATTTTTTAAAACCTGTGTTGGATGAAACTTGATGTTAATACAGTTTTTTCAAATATAAATTCATTAATTAAATCTAATGAATTAATTTTAGTTTTATTACTTAAACATTTTCACAAAAGTGGCAAGGTATGCAATACAGTTGTTTCGTCCCTTTTGGCTCCCCTGAGTACTCTTTCAGAAGGTTTAATGGCCCTAACTTAATCCTATCTATATATACGATCCTTTTCTATCATTCTAACTGATTGTAACAAACAATAAACTACAAACACATTACAATTACTACACGTTTTCAATTTAAATAAATAAAACCCCTTTACCACGAATAAACTCGTTATATATACCCTTATGTACATTCAATTGCAAAGCAATCATCTACACGGGATATTATTACAACAAACTTTAAAAATAAATTAATAAAACAAATGGTTATATAAACTTGTATTTAATAAAAACATTTTGTTTTATTATTATTATTGTAGTAATTACCTTTGAAAACGATTATTTTCCAATTGAAATTTACATAAGTGTAAAAACAAAAAGTTTATTCGCGGTTAAGAGAACTTATTTATTTAAAATTAAAACTTATGCCATATTTGGTCAAGTTATTATTGGTAAACTATTGACTACACTCCTGTGAAAGTTCTGGCATAATTGTAGCCCGATTGGGGGCGCCTAAGTCGATATTTTTCAAAAAAAAATCAAATCATTAATAATACGCTCGTCTACTTTTCTTACCGAGCATTCAGCCACTTTTATTGAAATTAAGAAATATTAATATAGATGAAACTAATAATCAATAGATGGCGGCAAGCACGCCATGACATACAGCTGATACTTAAATTGAGCGAAAATAAGATTTCATACAACAGTTTTTATATGTGTTTAGGTTAGTTTGCATAACAGCTGTTTTAAAGACTCCGTTACATAGGCGGTACGAAGTTCGCTGGATCAGGTGGTGGACAATAAATAAAGTAAAATAATTAACGTTAAAACAGCTGTGCTATGAAATCAAATGTTATCCCTTTATATATATAGTAACTCGTTACTATATATATATATATATATATATATATATATATATATATATATATATATATATATATATATATATATATAGTAAACTCACGATTATCCGTGGACGGATTAACCAGTTTGCAGATTATCCGGGGTCTGCCATTCTTTTACAAATATCCAATTTTTATTCCAGTTAGATTCAAGTGTTTAAATTTCCAAACGGTGAATTAAGACGTAAATACATATAAGGCTTAATAGAAGTTACGATGAAGGGGATAGATATGTAAATATGTACGTACTAATTTTTACATTGAAAGGGAAGCATACCGACTCGGGTCAGCGAAATAAAAGGGGCGAGCAGACTACTGTATATATATAAGACAATGACAAAATCCTTGGACGCCCGAAAACCTAATGTGTATCATAAGATTGTAAACAAATGTCAGCTAATCTCGGCTATAAATAGTCTAGGATGTGACATATGAATTATCCATGTCTGTCATATACATTATCGATCTTTATGGCTTTGTGACACACGTGACACAAGTAGACACTGTGCGACAAAAGGGTTCTCAAGAAACATAGATCGCACATTAAAGCTAAATCAATGCTCACAAAAAACAAACGAAAGTGACAGATTTGTTTGTTAAAAAGTGAAAGTATTATGTGTAAAGGAAATTACAAATGTACATACATACTTACTTTTGATATACTTATGTACGTATTGTAAATAGTTAGACATATAAATGTACAATGTTATAATCCGTCAAATACATCGACATTTTAAATTATTTTCTGTATTTATTTTGTCCTCTGAAGATTATTTGTGAATTGCATTAACCGGGGTCATTATTTGTGTAACGTATGGTATAATAATCGATTATTTATCGATCGTTATGCGTATTCTTTGTTCATAGCAGATTATCCGGGGAATTCGGTTATCCGGCGTTTCCGGGCCACCCTATTCCACGGATAATCGGGAGTTTACTGTATATGTATATATATATATATATATATAGAATATCAAATGTGTTTTCCTGTTAGAATATTTTTAAGATCAAATAATACACACAAATACAGGAATATTTAATTTATTGAATAATAAACTCAAAGCCTTTCGTTGGTTTACATTACCAACATCCTCAGGAGTTACAATAATAAGAATGATAAAAAAAAAAAATTACTAACAAACATGAAGCTACTATATAAGTAGTATAAATATATATGTGTGTGTTAGAGTGTGATAACTCGAAGCTTTTCCCTGTATAATTTTTCTGTTCAGACGCGCAAAAAATATTCACTTCTAAAAACTGTAAATTATTTTTATTTAATCCACATATTTGCTTAATTGAGAAAACATACATGTTTGCTTCAAACTTGATAGTTGCATAGGCCTATAAGCTAATGTGTTAAAAAATTGTAAGCGTTAAATTTAATGTTTAAGGCACAACCTACACGTTTTTAACACTTTCAGGAATATTAACTGTCAGATATTATTAAGCAGACATGCGCATCCAATCAAGTTTAGAGCAAGATTCAAGGCAGCCTACTTATCTTGTATCGCCTCTCCTAACCGAGACACAGATGCACCTGTGCAAAGTCTATTTCCACGTATTGCTAAAGTCATATTTCTACGTCATGTTCAATTACAATCTGCATTAATGTCGCGTGTTGTAAAATACTTTCAGAAGAAACTTCATTTCCGCTCTACCGTCAAAATCGCCTCTCAGGTATTTCCCATCGAAACCTACCGGAAATTAACTGAAACAATCTAATGTAATGTCACTGAGTAAAATGAATTTACTCTAAGCAAAACTTTACCCACAGCAAGTGTCAACTTGAGCAATGCTTTGGACTGAGATTCCGTATCGTAAGTTTCTCCTATTTCGTAGTTATATTTAATTACATTGTTATATTTCTGCCTGAAGACGTGTTTCGGAGAGTGTCCATCATTATAAACATATTTTGTACTCTCGAAGAAAAGGCTCCGATATAGGCATAAACCACAGAAAGTTCTGATTAATTAAGATTCTCAGCAAAGCGTCAACCGGAAGAAATGTGGCGATGCAGGAAGTGGTAAAAACCAGCAACACTAAATAAATATATGCAGGGCCAAGAGACGTAGAACATTAAAACACAATTGTGCAAGTATTTTTTTTTTTTTTTAAGAAAGCAAAAGACGTAGACAATATGTGGGAAATGATGATAAGCACAATTGTGACAAAATGAAGTTCTTGAGAGAGATTACGAAA
The DNA here is from genome assembly GCA_036971475.1 of Prosapia bicincta. Taxonomy (NCBI): domain Eukaryota; kingdom Metazoa; phylum Arthropoda; class Insecta; order Hemiptera; family Cercopidae; genus Prosapia; species Prosapia bicincta. The sequence goes on from JBAIZL010000001.1 coordinate 296,897,933, forward strand.
GGCACAGCTGTGACAAATAAAGGTGATTATGGGAGATGAAATGAATCTAAGTAGCAACAAAAGCGATCTTGTGGTACACAAGAAAAAGCGCGGTAGAGAGAAAAAAAACGTTTCTTGCGAGAGCTTAGAAAAAAGGTCGGCGATTAAATAGAAATTCTCGTGGGATATAACAAAACACAGTGCAGCGATAAAACATTAGTTCTTGTGGGAGAACAGCGTCAAAACATACACCCGTAAGGGAGATAACAAGAACCAAAGAAGCGACGAAACACAGTTTACTGTGGGAGATGACAAAACAATCCAGCGACAAAACATAAGTTTTGTGGGAGAACAGCATAAAAAATAAAACCGTGTGGGAGAAAACAAGATCCCAGTAGCGATAAAACACAGAGTCTCGTGGGATATGAGAAAACAGTGCAGCAACAATACGTTATTGTGGGAGAACAGCATAACAAATAACCTGGTGTGGGAGATAACAAGAACCAGTATAGCGACAAAACACAGATTCTCGTGGGAGACGACAAAACATAATGCAGCGACAAAGCATAAGTTATTGTGGGTGAATAGCATAAGAAATAGCCTCATGTGGGAGATAATAAGAACCCCAGTAGCGACAATACACAGATTCTCGTGGGAGATGACAAAATATAATGCGGCGACGAAACATACGTTCTTGTGGAAGAACAGCATAAAAAATAACCTCGTGTGGGAGAAAAAAAGATCCCAGTAGAGACAAAACACAGAGTCTCGTGGGGGCAATGAGAAAACACAGTGCAGCGACAATATGTTCTCTGGGGGAACAGCATAACAAATAACCTGGTGTGGGACATAACAAGAATCCCAGTAGCGACAAATACAGATTCTCGTGGGAGATGACAAAACATAATGCAGCGACAAAGCATAAGTTATTGTGGGTGAATAGCATAAGAAATAGCCTCATGTGGGAGATAATAAGAACCCCAGTAGCGACAATACACAGATTCTCGTGGGAGATGACAAAATATAATGCGGCGACGAAACATACGTTCTTGTGGAAGAACAGCATAAAAAATAATCTCGTGTGGGAGAAAAAAAGATCCCAGTAGAGACAAAACACAGAGTCTCGTGGGGGCAATGAGAAAACACAGTGCAGCGACAATTTGTTCTCTGGGGGAACAGCATAACAAATAACCTGGTGTGGGAGATAACAAGAATCCCAGTAGCGACAAAACAAGATTCTCGTGGAATATGAGAAAACACTGTGTAGCGACAATACGTTGTGGGAGAACAGCATAACAAATTAGGCTCGTTTAATTATAAGAAAAAGCAGAGTGGCGACAGGTAGGGATAGGTTTTTAAGGATTAAAAAAAAACACAGTAAAGTGATAAATAACACACACACAGATAAGAAACGATTTATTGTAATCAAATTAAAAGTAAAGGAGGAAGGTATAAGATTAAAAAAGAACGAAATACAAGGAAAGAAAGGTGACGTTTCCATTTAAAAATCTTGTGTTGCCTGAAATGTTAAAACGGAATTTCGTCAAGTAACTTTAACCCTACGCAAGTAAACTGTTACTAGCTTTAAAATAAAAAAACCCGTTCTATGAAACTATATAATTATTTACTCACGTGAACAAACACTCATTTCGTGCTGCTGCAAAGTAGAATTTCTTACCTGCAAACAAAATAATAGCCATATAGTTTCGAATAAGAAAATTATGATACTGCTTATAGTATCACGGGTTTGTTATTTAGATCTTATTTATTAGGCTACCTCGTTCCATCCCTCATTTCTTTTTCTTCCCTTTACAGGGGTGTAACTAACAGACTTCTCTTTAGGGTCTCCATACAGATTAAGTAAGGCTATGACGTTCCTCCTTATACTCTATACCGGGGGGGGTTTTATGTAGTAACCTCAACCCCCCTCCGATATTCACAGTCGGTGAACGAACTGAAGCTACGAGCAAGTGACAACATAACGCGTGGTGAACGTAGCGTGTGTTGCAGATCCAGGTACGGGTGAACTGGGAGACAGCTCGGGTTCCCTCATCAATGGTTTGTATTTACCGAAAGTTTTGTATTTCTTAACGCCAATTGCACTTAAAATATCAGATTGAAGCAATAGGAGACGTCGACAGTCCATGTATTTTCTTGTGTGTACATACGTTTTTTCTCCTTACTTTTAGTACATATTATTATATGTACCATTTACCGCTTCAAGATTCTTTTTATGTACGTACTCGTGTCATATCGCCAATACTTAAAAAACTAACCCAGAAAGTTGCCTTTCCATTCCAGTGTTGCCACATTAGACAAGTGCCATATAACTTGCAACAACGTAAAATGTGAGTTTTGAGCATGTAATTTTCTCCTAGTCAACTCCCGCCCAATCTTATCGTCCTCCTAGGCTCCGCAACGTCTAGATCCAGTGAAACAAATAGAGAACTGACAAATCGTTTCATATGAGAACTGGCATCCCGGCTTGGCTTCCCTAAACCTGACGTCCGATTCCACAACACAAGCACACACGTTTCAACCAAGTACGACGCTTGCCCTTGTATCATTGGTTAATGAACGCTGCTAATGAATACGGCCTTGTTTTGGCCGATCCTCACGTTGCTAATAGGCGAGATTAATTAATTGTTCGCTGTAGACGTTTTGCCTAATAGCCGAGATGCACTTGCGTTTCCGCCATTTTGAAATGCCAATAAATCAAGATAATTAAACAGCGTGAGATATTGCACGTAGTTTACAGCCGTGCGTTAATGTCATCGCTTAAACGCTGGGGTAGTAATGTCATCGCTTAAACGCTGGAGTAGTAATGTCATCGCTTAAACGCTGAGATAGTAATGTCATCGCTTAAACGCTGGAGTAGAAATGTCATCGCCTAAACACTGGGATAGTAATGTAATCGCTTAAACGTTGGAGTAGTAATGTCATCGCTTAAACGCTGGAGTAGAAATGTCATCGCCTAAACACTGGGATAGTAATGTAATCGCTTAAACGTTGGAGTAGTAATGTCATTGCTTAAAGGCTGAGATAGTAATGTCATCGCTTAAACGATGGAGTAGTAATGTCATTGCTTAAACGCTGGGATAGTAATGTCTTCGCTTTAACGCTGAGATAGTAATGTCATCGCTTAAACGCTGGAGTAGTAATGTCATCGCTTAAACGCTGAGATAGTAATGTCATCGCTTGAACACTAAGATAGTAATGTCATCGCTTAAACGCTGGAGTAGAAATGTCATCGCCTAAACACTGGGATAGTAATGTAATCGCTTAAACGTTGGAGTAGTAATGTCATTGCTTAAAGGCTGAGATAGTAATGTCATCGCTTAAACGTTGGAGTAGTAATGTCATTGCTTAAACGCTGGGATAGTAATGTCATCGCTTAAACGCGGGGATAGTAATGTCATCGCTTAAACGCTGGAGTAGAAATGTCATTGCTTAAAGGCTGAGATAGTAATGTCATCGCTTAAACGTTGGAGTAGTAATGTCATTGCTTAAACGCTGGGATAGTAATGTCTTCGCTTAAACGCGGGGATAGTAATGTCATCGCTTAAACGCTGGAGTAGAAATGTCATCGCTTAAACGCTGAGATAGTAATGTCACCCCTTAAACACTGGAGTAGTAATGTCATCGCTTAAACGTTGGAGTAGTAATGTCATCGCTTAAACGCTGGGATAGTAATGTCATCGCTTAAACGCTGGAGTAGTAATTTCATTGCTTAAACGCTGGGATAGTAATGTCATCGCTTAAACGCTGGGATAGTAATGCTATCGCTTAAACGCTGGAGTAGTGATCACGTTTATTACAAAATTCGTATTGAACGTTTTCGTATTATGTCCATTTGAGGTGAATTGTTAATACAACAATTCAATAACTTTTAACCCCCACGTAAGAAGATCACCTAAGTCGTCTTGGTCGTGAAACAGGAGTAACAACACATTTCGTCTTCGGAGACTGGAGGTGACGTCACAACTTAATCACAAGTGTTCTAGTTAGTTTTCGACTAAAGATAATTCAAAGATGGCTTATTACGCTGAGAATCAAGATAGAGAAGAATTTGGACCTTTAAAACCATCGAAGACGGTCAACTTGGCTGAGAACTTCTGATCAAAGATGTTAACGTCGAGTTATATTTTAGGAGTTTAATAAGAACTGGCTTGACTAGGGGAAGAACATCAGGAACAGAACGTTATTAGATAATCTAGACGGCTATGTTAATGTAGCATTAACCACGTAAGGTCAATAACCTCAAAGTAACCACTATATTACTACGTCATACTTGACTAATTACGAGGATAATGCTTTTAGAAAGGTTGCTACTTTAGTGTAAAATTAATTACTTGGCTATAGTAGGTCACTAAAAGTCGTAGATTCTCCTCTGCATTTCCCAAGATGACGAACATTGATAAACGTTCAGTGGGAATAACGACCCAAGAGCGACTAATGCTGGAATTTCAATAATGATCTTACAACAGAGTACACCAGAAAACCCAGAAGAAACGAACTACAAGCTTGTACAAAATGCATGCACGCATAGCATTCTAATATAGTCCAACTGCATCATTTAAAATACACGTTTCAAAACATTGTTTTTTTTACTTCCTATTTTGACCCATAAAGTAGCTTACTGTTGGAAATAAGCAAAAAGCAGAGACGTAATACGAAAGTAAATGGAACAAAGGAGTAGAATAAACAAAGTGACAGAGAGAGAAAGGAGAGTCAGGATTGGAATAGAAGTTCGGAATTTGACTTGTTCAAAAATAAACTCCAGAATTCTATCACATTAATTCTATCGAAGCTCGATCAAATGACCAAATCGTCAATTTAAATTCGCATACGTCAAACAACCGAGGTTTGCGACTCGGAGCTGCAATACAACCCGCACAACAATGTTGGTTAGTTTAAAGTTGTGTCCACCTCGGTTAGCTGTTAGTCGCGTAAAATGCAGCAAATTTGGATTATTTGATGTCTGTGACAGATGGTAGGTATGGTAAATTGAAACGTTGGTCATTTGAAAGCTACTCGTTAGTTAACACGTCGGTCATTTGGAAGCTACTCTCTAGTTAACACGTCTGTCATTTGGAAGCTACTCGTTAGTTAACACGTCTGTCATTTGGAAGCTACTCGTTAGTTAACACGTCTGTCATTTGGAAGCTACTCGTTAGTTAACACGTCTGTCATTTGGAAGCTACTCGTTAGTTAACACGTCTGTCATTTGGAAGCTACTCGTTAGTTAACACGTCTGTCATTTGGAAGCTACTCGTTAGTTAACACGTCGGTCATTTGGAAGCTACTCGTTAGTTAACACGTCGGTCATTTGGAATCTACTCGTTAGTTGACACGTCTGTCATTTGGAATCTACTCGTTAGTTGACACGTCTGTCACTTGGAAGCTACTCTCTAGTTACCACGTCTGTCATTTGGAAGCTACTCGTTAGTTAACACGTCTGTCATTTGGAAGCTACTCGTTAGTTAACACGTCTGTCATTTGGAAGCTACTCGTTAGTTAACACGTCGGTCATTTGGAAGCTACTCGTTAGTTAACACGTCGGTCATTTGAAAGCTACTCGTTAGTTAACACGTCGGTCATTTGGAAGCTACTCTCTAGTTAACACGTCTGTCATTTGGAAGCTACTCGTTAGTTAACACGTCTGTCATTTGGAAGCTACTCGTTAGTTAACACGTCTGTCATTTGGAAGCTACTCGTTAGTTAACACGTCTGTCATTTGGAAGCTACTCGTTAGATAACACGTCTGTCATTTGGAAGCTACTCGTTAGTTAACACGTCTGTCATTTGGAAGCTACTCGTTAGTTAACACGTCGGTCATTTGGAAGCTACTCGTTAGTTAACACGTCGGTCATTTGGAATCTACTCGTTAGTTGACACGTCTGTCATTTGGAATCTACTCGTTAGTTGACACGTCTGTCACTTGGAAGCTACTCTCTAGTTACCACGTCTGTCATTTGGAAGCTACTCGTTAGTTAACACGTCGGTCATTTGGAAGCTACTCTCTAGTTAACACGTCTGTCATTTGGAATCTACTCGTTAGTTGACACGTCTGTCATTTGGAAGCTACTCGTTAGTTAACACGTCTGTCATTTGGAAGCTACTCGTTAGTTAACACGTCGGTCATTTGGAAGCTACTCGTTAGTTAACACGTCGGTCATTTGGAAGCTACTCGTTAGTTAACACGTCGGTCATTTGGAATCTACTCGTTAGTTAACACGTCGGTCATTTGGAAGCTACTCTCTAGTTAACACGTCTGTCATTTGGAATCTACTCGTTAGTTGACACGTCTGTCATTTGGAAGCTACTCGTTAGTTGACACGTCTGTCATTTGGAAGCTACTCGTTAGTTAACACGTCGGTCACTTGGAAGCTACTCTCTAGTTAACACATCTGTCATTTGGAATCTACTCGTTAGTTGACACGTCTGTCATTTGGAAGCTACTCGTTAGTTGACACGTCTGTCATTTGGAAGCTACTCGTTAGTTGACACGTCTGTCATTTGGAAGCTACTCGTTAGTTAACACGTCGGTCATTTGGAAGCTACTCGATAGTTAACACGTCTGTCATTTGGAATCTACTCGTTAGTTAACACGTCGGTCATTTGGAAGCTACTCGTTAGTTAACACGTCGGTCATTTGGAATCTACTCGTTAGTTAACACGTCGGTCATTTGGAATCTACTCGTTAGTTAACACTTCGGTCATTTGGAAGCTACTCGTTAGTTAACACGTCGGTCATTTGGAAGCTACTCGTTAGTTAACACGTCGGTCATTTGGAATCTACTCGTTAGTTAACACGTCGGTCATTTGGAATCTACTCGTTAGTTAACACGTCGGTCATTTGGAAGCTACTCGTTAGTTAACAGGTCGGTCATTTGGAATCTACTCGTTAGTTGACACGTCTGTCATTTGGAAGCTACTCGATAGTTAACACGTCGGTCATTTGGAATCTACTCGTTAGTTAACACGTCGGTCATTTGGAAGCTACTCGTTAGTTAACACGTCGGTCATTTGGAAGCTACTCGTTACTTAACACGTCGGTCATTTGGAATCTACTCGTTAGTTGACACGTCTGTCATTTGGAAGCTACTCGTTAGTTGACACGTCTGTCATTTGGAATCTACTCGTTAGTTAACACGTCGGTCATTTGGAATCTACTCGTTAGTTAACACGTCGGACATTTGGAATCTACTCGTTAGTTAACACGTCGGTCATTTGGAATCTACTAGTTAGTTAACACGTCGGTCATTTGGAAGCTACTCGTTAGTTAACACGTCTGTCATTTAGAAGCTACTCGATAGTTAACACGTCCGTCATTTGGAAGCTACTCTCTAGTTAACACGTCTGTCATTTGGAATCTACTCGTTAGTTGACACGTCTGTCATTTGGAAGCTACTCGTTAGTTAACACGTCTGTCATTTGGAAGCTACTCGTTAGTTAACACGTCGGTCATTTGGAAGCTACTCGTTAGTTAACACGTCGGTCATTTGGAAGCTACTCGTTAGTTAACACGTCGGTCATTTGGAATCTACTCGTTAGTTAACACGTCGGTCATTTGGAAGCTACTCTCTAGTTAACACGTCTGTCATTTGGAATCTACTCGTTAGTTGACACGTCTGTCATTTGGAAGCTACTCGTTAGTTGACACGTCTGTCATTTGGAAGCTACTCGTTAGTTAACACGTCGGTCATTTGGAAGCTACTCTCTAGTTAACACGTCTGTCATTTGGAATCTACTCGTTAGTTGACACGTCTGTCATTTGGAAGCTACTCGTTAGTTGACACGTCTGTCATTTGGAAGCTACTCGTTAGTTGACACGTCTGTCATTTGGAATCTACTCGTTAATTGACACGTCTGTCATTTGGAAGCTACTCGTTAGTTAACACGTCGGTCATTTGGAAGCTACTCGATAGTTAACACGTCTGTCATTTGGAATCTACTCGTTAGTTAACACGTCGGTCATTTGGAAGCTACTCGTTAGTTAACACGTCGGTCATTTGGAATCTACTCGTTAGTTAACACGTCGGTCATTTGGAATCTACTCGTTAGTTAACACTTCGGTCATTTGGAAGCTACTCGTTAGTTAACACGTCGGTCATTTGGAAGCTACTCGTTAGTTAACACGTCGGTCATTTGGAATCTACTCGTTAGTTAACACGTCGGTCATTTGGAATCTACTCGTTAGTTAACACGTCGGTCATTTGGAAGCTACTCGTTAGTTAACAGGTCGGTCATTTGGAATCTACTCGTTAGTTGACACGTCTGTCATTTGGAAGCTACTCGATAGTTAACACGTCGGTCATTTGGAATCTACTCGTTAGTTAACACGTCGGTCATTTGGAAGCTACTCGTTAGTTAACACGTCGGTCATTTAGAAGCTACTCGTTAGTTAACACGTCGGTCATTTGGAATCTACTCGTTAGTTGACACGTCTGTCATTTGGAAGCTACTCGTTAGTTGACACGTCTGTCATTTGGAATCTACTCGTTAGTTAACACGTCTGTCATTTGGAATCTACTCGTTAGTTAACACGTCTGTCATTTGGAATCTACTCGTTAGTTAACACGTCTGTCATTTGGAATCTACTCGTTAGTTATCACGTCGGTCATTTGGAATCTACTCGTTAGTTGACACGTCTGTCATTTGGAATCTACTCGTTAGTTAACACGTCTGTCATTTGGAATCTACTCGCTAGTTAACACGTCTGTCATTTGGAATCTACTCGTTAGTTAACACGTCTGTCATTTGGAATCTACTCGTTAGTTAACACGTCTGTCATTTGGAATCTACTCGTTAGTTAACACGTCTGTCATTTGGAATCTACTCGTTAGTTAACACGTCTGTCATTTGGAATCTACTCGTTAGTTAACACGTCTGTCATTTGGAATCTACTCGTTAGTTAACACGTCGGACATTTGGAATCTACTCGTTAGTTAACACGTCGGTCATTTGGAATCTACTAGTTAGTTAACACGTCGGTCATTTGGAAGCTACTCGTTAGTTAACACGTCGGTCATTTGGAAGCTACTCGATAGTTAACACGTCGGTCATTTGGAAGCTACTCGATAGTTAACACGTCGGTCATTTGGAATCTACTCGTTAGTTAACACGTCGGTCATTTGGAAGCTACTCGTTTGTTGACACGTCTGTCATTTGGAAGCTACTCGTTAGTTAACACGTCTGTCATTTGGAATCTACTCGTTAGTTAACACGTCTGTCATTTGGAATCTACTCGTTAGTTAACACGTCTGTCATTTGGAATCTACTCGTTAGTTAACACGTCTGTCATTTGGAATCTACTCGTTAGTTAACACGTCTGTCATTTGGAATCTACTCGTTAGTTAACACGTCGGTCATTTGGAATCTACTAGTTAGTTAACAGGTCGGTCATTTGGAAGCTACTCGTTAGTTAACACGTCGGTCATTTGGAATCTACTCGTTAGTTAACACGTCGGTCATTTGGAATCTACTAGTTAGTTAACACGTCGGTCATTTGGAAGCTACTCGTTAGTTAACACGTTGGTCATTTAGAAGCTACTCGATAGTTAACACGTCGGTCGTTTGGAAGCTACTCGATAGTTAACACGTCGGTCATTTGGAATCTACTCGTTAGTTAACACGTCGGTCATTTGGAATCTACTAGTTAGTTAACACATCGGTCATTTGGAAGCTACTTGTTAGTTAACACGTCGGTCATTTGGAAGCTACTCGATAGTTAACACGTCGGTCATTTGGAATCTACTCGTTAGTTAACACGTCTGTCATTTGGAATCTACTCGTTAGTTAACACGTCGGTCATTTGGAAGCTACTCGTTAGTTAACACGTCGGTCATTTGGAAGCTACTCGATAGTTAACACGTCGGTCATTTGGAATCTACTCGTTAGTTAACACGTCGGTCATTTGGAAGCTACTCGATAGTTAACACGTCGGTCATTTGGAATCTACTCGTTAGTTAACACGTCGGTCATTTGGAAGCTACTCGTTAGTTGACACGTCTGTCATTTGGAAGCTACTCTCTAGTTAACACGTCTGTCATTTGGAAGCTACTCGATAGTTAACACGTCGATCATTTGGGAGCTACCAGTTTTATCTTACCAACACAAAATATTACTATCATTAAAACAGAGAAATAAAATCAAAAAGGCTACAATAAATTTAGTTCTAGCACTCGAGGGAGTCCCGACAGAAGTGATAATAAAATAAAGCTAACAAAAGTTTCATCGAAAATCCGAAACAAGAATTTATAGACTTTTCGTTTAATTTTTAAATTCCTTCTATTATCTCACATTCTCCTGATATGTATCTTGTATAAATTTTTAATCGTTCATAAAATACGTTTTTATTCATCCAATCCAGTTCACATACTTTTTAAAGCTATAGTGGATGAGTTGATGTCAAGTTTTTTCAAATATTTATTCAATAATTAAATTATAAGAATTTAGAGGGTCTAGACCAGACTCGGACTGAGTATCATCATGTTCGAAGTCTAGCGCTTTGGAAATGTGCCAACTTTCCCATAGCTGTAGATTTAAAAGTCTTAAATGTATATGAATTTTTCTTTATACCCCATCTAGAAGTTTTAGTCGAAACCTCCATTTTACGACCTTAGGTTGTTGCCATGGTTACCACAGAATGTCATAAATAATTCTCTAGTACTAAAAATGAATGAAAAGAATAAAATAAAGAATCAAACTGGATTAACTGTATCGAACCTTGCTTTACAAATGAACAATACTAAAGGGAAGCGAAAAGAAACTATAACACAATCAACGAAAAAAGAAAGCGTATAAATAATAAAAACAAACAATAATCCAACACCATACATAGAAAGGAAAATGGAAAATTGCAAAGAAATATTGTTATTTTACATACATATTTATATTAATTATAATTATAAAATAGAAAAAAAACTTAAATAGAATTTTTCTTTGTTGAATTAAGTGGGAATTTACTTTAAAAATGTTTTTAATAATAATTTTACTTGTTAAATCTTTATTTGAGGAATGATTTATAAAGAATAATATTTATTGTAGTTAATAATATAATAATATGGGTAACAAAAACATTTATTAGATGTTTACTAAATACAAATATTTTTTACAAATTCAATTTAAATTAGCCTACGTGTAAGACGGCTCTAAATATATTTTTCTTTCAAAAATTGGATTAAATATACATAATTTATTACTAACGTTATATTGGATTATTTGTATTGAAATTTATCAAAATTTACATAAATTAATACATTTATTAACTGTTCAAAACTATTCAATAATAAGCTACGTGTAAAACGGTTGTTCCATAACATAACCTATAACACAAAATCAGCTGTTACATGAAATCATACGTAACCATTAGTTCACTTTGAGGTGACTCAGCTAACCTGAAGGAAATGCATATGCTGCAAGGCAGGGGTCTCCAACCTTTTCTACTAAAGAGCCACATCGAAAACAATTGAAGAAAAGGCTGGCCGTTAATATTTCAGGGCAGAAAGCCTAGCCCCCCCCCACCATACATCCACGACGTTTTTTCTAATCAAGACCTCAGTGGTGGTTTTTGAGGATTTTCTTGCTTACTTTTTTTACTTGTTTACAGTTAGTTCTACAGTTATAGAGAAAAGAAGTGGCAACTGAGAGACGAGTACTGTACTCATATTTATTAGTAAAAATGGTTAAAAGGAAATATATTACCAAATAATTTTTTAATTTTTAATATGCTTGCTTTCCGAGGGCCGAAAAAATTTCTTTACGGGCCGGATGTGGCCCACGGGCCGTAGGATGAAGACCCCTGCTGCAAGGTATGCGTTGCAAAAATAGCGTGACGCGAAAACAATGATTTAATCTTATGTTTTGTGCACCGCGCGTAAAGAAGTTATCACTCCAAAAATATTTTACAGATATCAGGGTATTTACATTAATATTATAACAGATGTATTATATTCTAAACGAAGGAGAGAAGAGACCAACAAACTGTTGTCGCTATACAAATGTTACTAACTTGGCCAGTGTAAGTAGATAAAAGAAACACACTGTTACACATTTATGTTGCACAAAGAAAAGAAATAGACACGGTTAGAGGTGTGGCGAACACGTTTAATTCCAGACCGCACAATACTCGCACTAAACAAAGACATCATTAAAAGCAAATAATAGCATTAATAGAGGACGTTTGCGTTACGTGCTTTTTACTCGCAGAATTACCGTCAAGGATAACAGCTGATTATAACTTTGAATTGGATTATGATAATACCAACAATTATTATCAAGTGTGCAGCGGTCTATACATCCGGCTGGATACTATAGTTCAACGCTACAACTGTAGTTGCCTTCTCGCGTTCATGCCATCAATACATTCCCAATGTCACACACATCATTTCCATTTGAAAATCTGCCATTACTAGATTAACAAGTTGCAAGTGTTTTGCTGATGCAGTAACAATGGTATTTTCCCTGCCCAGCTGTGTACTACAACATTCCTTACAAAACATACAGCTGCACTAATAAGAAACCGTGCGACGAGTGACTGGAGGTTGGCAAACTGGACCAGGTAGGTCCTTCGGCCATCCAGGACAGGAGGTTTGCAAACTGGACCAGGTAGGTCCTTCGGCCATCCAGGACTGGAGGTTGGCCAACTGGACCAGGTAGGTCCTTCGGCCATCCAGGACTGGAGGTTGACCAACTGGACCAGGTAGGTCCTTCGGTCACCCACGCAAGTGTATAAGAACTGAGCGTATTCCTTTAGCCCCGTTACTGTCTACAGGGAAGGTCAACTTCGTACCCTAAAGGGCTTCTCAAAATTATCAGTGGAAACGAGGGTCACTCTACTAATTCCACACATACATCAATAAGCCAAATGTAGCCAATACGTGTATCGTATAGTATGCGTCGTAGATTAAATAATATGAATCAATAAACGTTACGCAAACATTTCCATATACATTTAATATCAAGGTCAATGTACAAAGGATCAAAATAAGTACAATATTATTGAATTTTTAGTCGATATTTAAACATGTTTTTTATCAGCCACAGTACTGGAAAAACTCCGTAATTTAAAATCATCCGTGACTATGTAGGCCTAAATACTTCACTTAATGACAACACTGTGGGCGGGCAAAATCGTTTAACAGTTCATCAAATTCAATCTGAATTGAAGTGGTTGCAATCTTTAGCAGATCTCTAAGATGGTTGTCTGTGAGTCTGTTGCGGTAAGTTTGACTTTATAAATTTCATTGTTGAAAAGGTGCACTCACAAAAGTGCGATTCCAAACATTAAAACTATTTTCCTACCAAAGTCGTCATTGTTGAAAAGGTGCACTCACAAAGGTGTGCTTCCAACATTGAAACTATTTTCCTACCGAAGTCGTCATTGTTGAAAAGATGCACTCACAAAGGTGTGCTTCCAACATTAAAACTATTTTCCTACCGAAGTCGTCATTGTTGAAAAGATGCACTCACAAAGGTGTGCTTCCAACATTGAAACTATTTTCCTACCGAAGTCGTCATTGTTGAAAAGATGCACTCACAAATGTGTGCTTCCAACATTGAAACTATTTTCCTACCGAAGTCGTCATTGTTGAAAAGATGCACTCACAAAGGTGTGCTTCCAACATTGAAACTATTTTCCTACCGAAGTCGTCATTGTTGAAAAGATGCACTCACAAATGTGTGCTTCCAACATTGAAACTATTTTCCTACCGAAGTCGTCATTGTTGAAAAGATGCACTCACAAAGGTGTGTTTCCAACATTGAAACTATTTTCCTACCGAAGTCGTCATTGTTGAAAAGAAGCACTCACAAAAGTGTGCTTCCAACATTAAAACTATTTTCCTACCGAAGTCGTGTTGTTGAAAAGATGCACTCACAAAGGTGTGTTTCCAACATTGAAACTATTTTCCTACCGAAGTCGTCATTGTTGAAAAGATGCACTCACAAAGGTGTGCTTCCAACATTAAAACTATTTTCCTACCGAAGTCGTCATTGTTGAAAAGATGCACTCACAAAAGTGTGCTTCCAACATTGAAACTATTTTCCTACCGAAGTCGTGTTGTTGAAAAGATGCACTCACAAAGGTGTGTTTCCAACATTGAAACTATTTTCCTACCGAAGTCGTCATTGTTGAAAAGATGCACTCACAAAGGTGTGCTTCCAACATTAAAACTATTTTCCTACCGAAGTCGTGTTGTTGAAAAGATGCACTCACAAAAGTGTGCTTCCAACATTAAAACTATTTTCCTACCGAAGTCGTGTTGTTGAAAAGATGCACTCACAAAGGTGTGTTTCCAACATTGAAACTATTTTCCTACCGAAGTCGTCATTGTTGAAAAGATGCACTCACAAAAGTGTGCTTCCAACATTAAAACTATTTTCCTACCGAAGTCGTGTTGTTGAAAAGATGCACTCACAAAAGTGTGCTTCCAACATTAAAACTATTTTCCTACCGAAGTCGTGTTGTTGAAAAGATGCACTCACAAAGGTGTGTTTCCAACATTGAAACTATTTTCCTACCGAAGTCGTCATTGTTGAAAAGATGCACTCACAAAGGTGTGCTTCCAACATTAAAACTATTTTCCTACCGAATTTGTGTTGTTGAAAAGATGCACTCACAAAGGTGTGCTTCCAACATTGAAACTATTTTCCTACCGAAGTCGTCATTGTTCAAAGGATGCACTCACTATGGTGTGCTTCAAACATTGAAACTATTTCCCTACCAAAGTCACGTAATTTACGATATTTCTCCTCAGACACTTGACTCCAAAATGCAGTAAGCCAGTAGTCACTTTGCAAGTCACAAAGCTCTTACTCAGGGTAAGAGCCGTGTTCAACCAAAACCGTATAGCCTATACCAACCTATAATTTATGTTTTAAATTTATTAATAATCTAACACTTTAACATTCATCTGGAGTTTTAACATAGACCTAGGTCGCGGGCCACTAGTTAGCCATCCCCGGTGTACAGTATTAAATCATATCGCGCATTTCTATAACAAAGCAATTTCTATTCAAGCTGACTGTTTCAATAACATTTTAATTGCAGCGGATTGTTCTAAAGATGATTATTTAGCAATTGAAATGTGCATACGGATTTAAACATTATAATTAAACCGTTAGTTGTGGTTGAGATTTTATTTATTTAATAAAAAGTACGCCACAGTTACTAAGCTGTTATAAATGGGTTTATTTATTATTATAAATGTATACTTTTAATTTAACAAATATTTAGACTTTTAATTTTAAATTTATTAGTAGTTTTAAAACAACAAAATAATTACAAGTTGGAAATAAGTATAAAATGATAATGACGATGTAATAACTTATAATTTAACTTATAGCTAATGTATAATAGAGAAAGAAAAAACCTATATTAAAAACAGATGTATGAAATCACATTTGAAAACTATTCAAACATAGCCTCAAAATGAAAACGAAAACAGCTGTTAGTATTAACCTTCGCCATGTTTAGCTTTCATGGCGAAAAAAACTACAACACAACAACCGACAAAAAAAAGAAAGCGTATAAATATTAACAAACAAAAACCATAATTTAACACCATACATAGAAGGGAAAATGGAAAATTGCAAGGAAATTCGTTTTCTATTTTGCCACTTGGTATTGTTATTCTGAGATATGTATATAAATATTTATATTAATTGTAATTATAAAATAAAAAGAAACTAAAATACAATTTTTCTTTGTTTGCTTAAATAGGAATTGACTTAAAAAAACATTTTTATATTACTTGTTTTTAAGTTTAGATAATGTCTTTACTATTTTACTGTTCACAGTTCTGCAAACATTATATTTACTGCACAAAGGATAGGCCTATAATAACAACTTAACGAAGCTGCGGTATAATTTCTCATTTAAAATAAATAGAACCCAAGAGGTTTTTTAACCTCGAAATATTTTTATTTAAATCGTTATTTACATTTCAATTGTACAGCCACCTTCAGAGTCAATTATTACGAGAAATAATCTTGTAATAAATTCCTCTTAAAGATGATTGATTTGCAATAGAAATGTGCAGTAAGATTTAAATAAAATGTGCTTAAAGGTTTTATTTATTACAAAAGAAAATAGGCTATAATGTTTTTACAGATTTTTACAGAATTGAATCTTTATATTTTAAACATATATTTATATACATTTGAATACATTTTTTGCCTTTCCCAACACCAAAACATTATTCGTTGAGGCATTTCGGATTAACTGCATTATAATAACTTTAAATATCATTCTTTCTTTATAAAAAACTTTAAACTGGGTTATTGGGGCACAGTATATCCTGACTGAATACAGTTTAAAGTTTTGATAATGACAAATTTACAGTTTAAAGTTTTGATAATGGACTAAATCCGGAACTCGACAACGAAGAATGTTTTGATGTAGAAATAAAGATGATTATATTAAGAAGTAGATGTATTATTATTATTACACTTCGGCTAGTTTAACGCTTCTAGCAGGATTAAGCATCTACTCTCAAGCTTGTTCTCGGCAGGTCACACTAGAAACGACTTGTGCCCCCCCCCTCCCAGTAATAGCCAACTAGCCATTACGGTTGTTGGAAGTCGGCCGCTCAGTCGCACGTGAAGGCGATTCTACGAATTTGTTTACTTTCGATTTCTGCCACTGAGTCTCGTCTTTAGACGTCATCCGATAAAGAGATATTGGTTTTAGAAACGCGTCTGACGCTGAGCGAGTTGCCACTTCCACCTGTTCCTCCATCATAACAACTTATTTTTCTATATTTTATTACTTATGTTCTTAACGGAGAAAGAAGGTAAACTACAAACACGAAATAAATAAAGAAAATATAAGTTTTGCAAGAAATCATAAATTGTTACACACTTGATACACATTTTAAAGACAAAAACACTCCAAAGCGTAAAAGATGAACTTTACGAATACAAGAACGAAATAAATAACATAAACAAAGAAGATGATAATATTATAAGAAAAAAAAAGATGTTAATACATCAGACAGAAAAACATGCTACAGAAAGATGAACTGGACGAATAAGAAAACGAAATAAATAATATAAATGAAGAAAATAAGAGTATTATAAGAACACGTTGTTACACATTTAATGGACTACATATTTTTAAGAAAAAACACTGCAAAGCGTCAAAGTGCCATATGGACTGGCACGAGTTGCAACATATTTTGCAACACACGTTACAGTGGTCTGAGTTGACTCTTATAACGAAGGAAAGGCGAAGGAATGAGGTAGTTTATGTTTAACGTACTTTGCACCAGAATATGAACTAACAGTGGTTGTGTTGACTGCCGGCGGAAGTGCTCTCAAGGTCTAACCGGATGGGTTTATCCAGGCCCAAAACCAAGTCTCTAGTCTGAGCAAGGCCATCCAAAGTGGAGAAGGCACTTCACCACCTGGCAAACTATGCACTAACTTGATTGAACCAACCAAATGGGTTTGAAGTATCTATTGGTCCGGAGTAGTTCTGGTAAAACGGCAGAAAACGTAGTGTCTGATTGGAATATCGTCCAGGGACTGGACAACTACCAGTCCAGGCCTTGGAGCTCTTACAGATAGGTACCGCAGAGCCCCCCCCCACACGTTTCAGGTCTGACGTTAGCCACCTGGATAGGAGTATCGTCTCGTCCCAGGGACGGGACAACGACCAGTCCAGGCCTTGGAGCTCTTACAGATAGGTACCGCAGAGCCCCCCCCCCACACACGTTTCAGGTCTGACGCTAGCCACCTGGATAGGAATCCCTGGTTTATTTACCATTGGCTTCATATATCGCTATCTTTGTGCACTGTGACTTAGATCTAGCAGTCGGATGACAAGTTACTCCTCGTCACCATTGTTTTGTACCACAATCTTTAATTATTCCTTTCAACTTTCAACAACACACTGGCTATGCCGGCGGAACTGTAGCCTTAAATATCCCTTATTAATTAGACCATAATAATTGAAATTAGTAGATACAATATTGCAAAGTCATTAACAAGCTTGTATATGAAACTACCATATGATTTAACCTACTGGTTGTGTAAAACCGAGTAGGTGCATAGCCTATAATAGAATCACCTGTTGTATGAAATGATTCATTACAATATAATTTCATTATATAGGATATTTCGTTATATTTGAAAATGATTTAAACATATCCTCTAAATAACCTTGAAAAGAAGAGGATTACAGCTGCTGGCATTAACAGCCGTGTTTGATTTTCAGAAATATTTAGGACAAGCTGTTAATCATCTATGTGAGGATAAAATGTCTTAAAAAGGCAGCCTTATGAAGGCATGTTCCTACAGGTTTACTCCTGTGGGATAAACTGCTAGCCGCGCCCAAAGACGTTTACACTTGTTATAGTTAATATTTCTAAGGCAGCAAGACATTCTCTACTAAATATTTGACGTCTATCGATTAACTTTCGTTTTATAAGAAGCGATAGTTTACTATTTGTTAGACCCAACACACAATAACGTGTGTTTCAGTTTCTTTGTGTAAAATGACTTAAATATAAGCTCCCAATAACCTCTAAGTGAAGGCGAAACAGTTCAACCCTTCCCCCACACACGCGCGCGCTCACACACACACACTCACAGTATTTTGCTTTTGTGATGAAGGTAATTATAATAATACACACCCACAGTTAATAATTTATTGAATCCAACACGTTTCTATGACACTGTCGTCATCAACGAGTTACAATTTTAACTTTTATTTTGTGGTAATTATAAATCACTGATTGATGCTGATGTCATCGAAACCCATCTGAATAAAAAAAAATTATTTATTGCGAGTGTTCATTAATTAACCGGGAACAAGTTGAGTTTAGTTGATTTGTGAAATCCGAAGTGGACAAAAGTACACCCGTGAGAATCTCAATGAAACATTTACTAAAGAAAATAAAACTGAAAGCGACAAGGTACAGTAAGGTAATATTTAGAGGACATCCGGTTCCAACCTTGAGTACCAAAATATGACACTTTCTCCTCGTCAGTCTTGCGTGTCGACTGTCCTCTTGCACGAGTGTGACGGTCCGAGGAATGTCAAAATGTTTGAACGAAGTGTCACGTGCTAGGAACGTGAGACAGGTTCATAGATTACAAACATCGCACATCTGAACATTCGCACAGTACTTATGAGATATTAACAACTAGGCTTAATAATATATTAAAATTGTAACTTATAGCTTACGTTTTGACAACGCCGAAGTGTTATTTTGGGTTTCTGGAAACCATGATCTTTCCCCATACAGTGGTGTCAATAATGACAAATATTTTTATATGGTTTTATCAAGGCTTTCAGTCAATCTGACTTATCTACTACGAATCATACGGAAGAATTGCGGTGGGGACAATAACCCTCCAATACAGGGGACAAATGTCATCTGGGCAACGCTGGAGGGAAAGTACATATCTATATTGGGATTTTAGAGAGGTGTCTACCCCTAAGACGAAAGAGAGGTATAAAGAAATCACTTGTACACCTGAAGGAGATCTCGTCTCTGTCTGGAGGTTTACCCAACACTTCTTTGTAAGGAAGAGGTGTAGGGTGAGCTTAGGCGGGGGCGGGGGAAGGGTATATGCACAGACATTATATCATGAGCTATTGTATTTATATTACATTAATGAAGATTTGACAAGGCCGAAAGTCCGCTATAAATATTATTTGGTTCGATTTGTCATATTAACCAGATCATTTACATGAGGGTTTGAACAAATTTACTAATAACCGTCGTCTAAACGACCGCAACGCCTGCAATTTCCTAGCGATGGCATTAGATGCAACACGCACTACAAAAACCAATGTTTTTGAATAGGACTAGTATAGGTTTTCTATAGATAGATACAGCTTTACTGGGAATAAAGGGAAATTATAGCATCGGGTAGCCGTTCCTAAAGTAGACTCGCTCTTAACCGGGACGAAGAGGAGTCTAATCCCTCAAACGTTTCCAGTAAACACTTCTCAAAATCTTCTCTCTATTGAAAATCACCCAGCTGTGCAAACAATCCTAAGAAATAACTTTAAAAATCATTGGCACTGACGCCTCAAAAATTTTAATTTAAAAAAATAATAATAAACGCTCTGTATTACACACTATTGATGCACAAAACGTGGGATATTCTAACCTAACCTTGTTAGTCAACGAGTTCTTCTCTGTAGTCTGCAGTTAACTCTCAAGTTTCCAGTTAGGTTAGAGCACCGTAAGTTTATTGCGTAGTTGCGAATGGTAGTGTTTGTAACGTCTTCATATATGTATTTGCAACTTTAAATCGGCAAAAATGAAGAGATACTAGTGAAATATAGTTTTTACGTGTTGTAGACTAGGTTCGTGTGTTTTTTGAAAATTTGAAACAAATGCCCGATGAAGTGCATGGTCAGTGACAGAGGATAGGTTTACTGTGTTCCTGAGGGTTGTCTGCGTCGACGGGTTAAAGTTTTATGCAATATTTTTTTACCCGGGGTCTAATATAATTACCAAATTGTACGCTATTCGTTGAATTTCAAGTTTATAGAGTGAATAAAGTTTCACTCAACGTATTACTGTTTCCTTATTCTCAAAATAGAAATAATTTGAAATACCCTTCTATGAAGGCACTAGCTAGAGAGCTTTCGGTCAGCTGTAACATCATGTCTGGCAGATAATTATTCACCATTACCAGCTTGTAAAATGCAGACGAAGGTGCGCGTAGTGTGTCCGCGAGAAACAGACCGGAAATGTGCATATTTGACCGGAAGGAGACGCCGAGAATAGAACTGATTACTTGAAACAAAAGTCGCGCCGTTTGCTTTGTAGTCACGCCGTATCTAAGCAATGGAATGGTCAGTCGAATTCCAACAGCGACTCTGCCTCACAAAATACAGTACTGAAAATCTTTTCTGAATATTGGTTTTTAGGTTCACCTATGTTCTAGATTTTAGATAGCGAAAAAATAATATTTTTAGCTCTGAGAGTGCATCTAACCCTAGACTACTTATACCTCGAGAAAATAACAACGCTCCGTTTCACAAGCTGCTATTCCTGACAAATGAGCGGTTCCAGGGCATCCATCTTCCCAGTACCTTCGTACCTACAACAGACGATGTCAGATGAGCTGTTTCGCCGTCAAAGTTTGCATGCTCAAGTTCCCTATGCCTAAGTTCCCATAGGCTTAGGTTTTGCCGCATAGGACTTACACCATGTGATTCTCTGCGTAAAGCTGAATCTCCAAGTACCTTCGAGATTCCATGTGGCACCGATTCTCCTCATGTCGTTTCTCCTAACGGCGATCCTCCACCTAACTTCTACTCTCACCTCATACAACACTCTATCTAGTCTAAGTGCAACACAAAGTCGTGAACCTAATCATAAAATATTTACCTCACAATCTTTATTCATTGGGGCTGAATATAAGTATCTATGAAGCACTCGTCCTGATGCAGTCAATATTCGCGTTCCAATACGTAACATTGTGCGCGGTTTCAAAACGGGTGGTTGTGGGGATTTTCAGTGAGAGGTATATGCCATAGTCATTATAACTTTAGGAGGAGGTTTACTTTTTGTGGCCGGTATGTGCCGTGGTAGTTTTAACTTTAGGAGGGGTACTTTGTGAGGGAGGGATGTACCGTGGCCATTGTAACTTTAGGAGGAGGCTGACTAATTGTGGCCGTTATGTGCCATGGTCGTTTTAACTTTAGGAAGAAAGATACTTTCTGAGGAAGGTATGTGCCGTAGTCATTGTAATTTTAAGAGTACGGGTATTTTTTGTGGGAGGTATATACCGTGGTAGTTGTAATTTTAGGAGGAAGGGTACTTTTTGTGGGAGGTAGGCTATTTGCCGTGTCGTAGGAGTAGAAGTATTGTAGGAGAGGTAATTGTGTGGGAGGTTTGTGGCGTGGTCGCAGATACTATAGGTGGTGGGTTACTTCTTTTGAAAGGTATGTACCGTGGTCGTAGCCAGAATTGGGAAAGTGGTACATTTTGTGGGAGGTGTGTGCCGTGAGCGTTGCCAGTATTGGAGAAGTGTTAGGTTTTGTGGGAGGTGTGTGCCGTGACCGTAGCCAGTATTGGGAAAGTGGTACATTTTGTGAGAATTGTGTGCCGTGAGCGTTGCCAGTATCGGAGAAGTGTTAGGTTTTGTGGGAGGTGTGTGCCGTGAGCGTTGCCAGTATTGGAGAAGTGTTAGGTTTTGTGGGAGGTGTGTGCCGTGACCGTTGCCAGTATTGGAGAAGTGTTAGGTTTTGTGGGAGGTGTGTGCCGTGACCGTTGCCAGTATTGGAGAAGTGTTAGGTTTTGTGGAAGGTGTGTGCCGTGACCGTTGCCAGTATTGGAGAAGTGTTAGGTTTTGTGGGAGGTGTGTGCCGTGAGCGTTGCCAGTATTGGAGAAGTGTTAGGTTTTGTGGGAGGTGTGTGCCGTGACCGTTGCCAGTATTGGACAAGTATTAGGTTTTGTAGGAAGTATGTGTCGTGAGCGTTGCCAGTATTGGAGAAGTGTTAGGTTTTGTAGGAAGTATGTGCCGTGAGCGTTGCCAGTATTGGAGAAGTGTTAGGTTTTGTAGGAAGTATGTGCCGTGAGCGTTGCCAGTATTGGAAAAGTGTTAGGTTTTGTAGGAAGTATGTGCCGTGAGCGTTGCCAGTATTGGAGAAGTGTTAGGTTTTGTAGGAAGTATGTGACGTGAGCGTTGCCAGTATTGGAGAAGTGTTAGGTTTTGTAGGAAGTATGTGTCGTGAGCGTTGCCAGTATTGGAGAAGTGTTAGGTTTTGTAGAAAGTATGTGCCGTGAGCGTTGCCAGTATTGGAAAAGTGTTAGGTTTTGTAGGAAGTATGTGCCATGAGCGTTGCCAGTATTGGAGAAGTGTTAGGTTTTGTGGGAGGTGTGTGCCATGAGCGTTGCCAGTATTGGAGAAGTGTTAGGTTTTTGTGGGAGGTGTGTGCCATGAGCGTTGCCAGTATTGGAGAAATGTTAGGTTTTTGTGGAAGGTGTGTGCCATGAGCGTTGCCAGTATTGGAGAAGTGTTAGGTTTTTGTGGGAGGTGTGTGCCATGAGCGTTGCCAGTATTGGAGAAGTGTTAGGTTTTTGTGGAAGGTGTGTGCCATGAGCGTTGCCAGTATTGGAGAAGTGTTAGGTTTTTGTGGGAGGTGTGTGCCATGAGCGTTGCCAGCATTGGAGAAGTGTTAGGTTTTTGTGGAAGGTGTGTGCCATGAGCGTTGCCAGTATTGGAGAAGTGTTAGGTTTTTGTGGGAGGCGTGTGCCATGAGCGTTGCCAGTATTGGAGAAGTGTTAGGTTTTTG
Organism: Prosapia bicincta; assembly: GCA_036971475.1. Classification (NCBI taxonomy): domain Eukaryota; kingdom Metazoa; phylum Arthropoda; class Insecta; order Hemiptera; family Cercopidae; genus Prosapia; species Prosapia bicincta. The sequence goes on from JBAIZL010000001.1 coordinate 296,921,185, forward strand.
TGGAAGGTGTGTGCCATGAGCGTTGCCAGTATTGGAGAAGTGTTAGGTTTTTGTGGAAGGTGTGTGCCATGAGCGTTGCCAGTATTGGAGAAGTGTTAGGTTTTTGTGGGAGGTGTGTGCCATGAGCGTTGCCAGTATTGGAGAAGTGTTAGGTTTTTGTGGGAGGTGTGTGCCATGAGCGTTGCCAGTATTGGAGAAGTGTTAGGTTTTTGTGGGAGGTGTGTGCCATGAGCGTTGCCAGTATTGGAGAAGTGTTAGGTTTTTGTGGAAGGTGTGTGCCATGAGCGTTGACAGTATTGGAGAAGTGTTAGGTTTTTGTGGGAGGTGTGTGCCATGAGCGTTGCCAGTATTGGAGAAGTGTTAGGTTTTTGTGGAAGGTGTGTGCCATGAGCGTTGCCAGTATTGGAGAAGTGTTAGGTTTTTGTGGGAGGTGTGTGCCATGAGCGTTGCCAGTATTGGAGAAGTGTTAGGTTTTTGTGGGAGGTGTGTGCCATGAGCGTTGCCAGTATTGGAGAAGTGTTAGGTTTTAGTGGGAGGTATGTGCCATGAGCGTTGCCAGTATTGGAGAAGTGTTAGGTTTTTGTGGAAGGTGTGTGCCATGAGCGTTGCCAGTATTGGAGAAGTGTTAGGTTTTTGTGGGAGGTGTGTGCCATGAGCGTTGCCAGTATTGGAGAAGTGTTAGGTTTTTGTGGAAGGTGTGTGCCATGAGCGTTGCCAGTATTGGAGAAGTGTTAGGTTTTTGTGGGAGGTGTGTGCCATGAGCGTTGCCAGTATTGGAGAAGTGTTAGGTTTTTGTGGGAGGTGTGTGCCATGAGCGATGCCAGTATTGGAGAAGTGTTAGGTTTTTGTGGAAGGTGTGTGCCATGAGCGTTGCCAGTATTGGAGAAGTGTTAGGTTTTTGTGGAAGGTGTGTGCCATGAGCGTTGCCAGTATTGGAGAAGTGTTAGGTTTTTGTGGGAGGTGTGTGCCATGAGCGTTGCCAGTATTGGAGAAGTGTTAGGTTTTTGTGGGAGGTGTGTGCCATGAGCGTTGCCAGTATTGGAGAAGTGATAGGTTTTTGTGGAAGGTGTGTGCCATGAGCGTTGCCAGTATTGGAGAAGTGTTAGGTTTTTGTGGAAGGTGTGTGCCATGAGCGTTGCCAGTATTGGAGAAGTGTTAGGTTTTTGTGGAAGGTGTGTGCCATGAACGTTGCCAGTATTGGAGAAGTGTTAGGTTTTTGTGGGAGGTGTGTGCCATGAGCGTTGCCAGTATTGGAGAAGTGTTAGGTTTTTGTGGAAGGTGTGTGCCATGAGCGTTGCCAGTATTGGAGAAGTGTTAGGTATTTGTGGAAGGTGTGTGCCATGAGCGTTGCCAGTATTGGAGAAGTGTTAGGTTTTTGTGGAAGGTGTGTGCCATGAGCGTTGCCAGTATTGGAGAAGTTTTAGGTTTTTGTGGAAGGTGTGTGCCATGAGCGTTGCCAGTATTGGAGAAGTGTTAGGTTTTTGTGGGAGGTGTGTGCCATGAGCGTTGCCAGTATTGGAGAAGTGTTAGGTTTTTGTGGGAGGTGTGTGCCATGAGCGTTGCCAGTATTGGAGAAGTGTTAGGTTTTTGTGGGAGGTGTGTGCCATGAGCGTTGCCAGTATTGGAGAAATGTTAGGTTTTTGTGGAAGGCGTGTGCCATGAGCGTTGCCAGTATTGGAGAAGTGTTAGGTTTTTGTGGGAGGTGTGTGCCATGAGCGTTGCCAGTATTGGAGAAGTGTTAGGTTTTTGTGGGAGGTGTGTGCCATGAGCGTTGCCAGTATTGGAGAAGTGTTAGGTTTTTGTGGAAGGTGTGTGCCATGAGCGTTGCCAGTATTGGAGAAGTGTTAGGTTTTTGTGGAAGGTGTGTGCCATGAGCGTTGCCAGTATTGGAGAAGTGTTAGGTTTTTGTGGAAGGTGTGTGCCATGAGCGTTGCCAGTATTGGAGAAGTGTTAGGTTTTTGTGGGAGGTGTGTGCCTTGAGCGTTGCCAGTATTGGAGAAGTGTTAGGTTTTTGTGGGAGGTGTGTGCCATGAGCGTTGCCAGTATTGGAGAAGTGTTAGGTATTTGTGGGAGGTGTGTGCCATGAGCGTTGCCAGTATTGGAGAAGTGTTAGGTTTTTGTGGGAGGTGTATGCCATGAGCGTTGCCAGTATTGGAGAAGCTTTGGTTTTTGTGGAAGGTGTGTGCCATGAGCGTTGCCAGTATTGAAGAAGTGTTAGGTTTTTGTGGGAGGTGTGTGCCTTGAGCGTTGCCAGTATTGGAGAAGTGTTAGGTTTTTGTGGGAGGTGTGTGCCATGAGCGTTGCCAGTATTGGAGAAGTGTTAGGTATTTGTGGGAGGTGTGTGCCATGAGCGTTGCCAGTATTGGAGAAGTGTTAGGTTTTTGTGGGAGGTGTGTGCCATGAGCGTTGCCAGTATTGAAGAAGTGTTAGGTTTTTGTGGGAGGTGTGTGCCATGAGCATTGCCAGTATTGGAGAAGTGTTAGGTTTTTGTGGGAGGTGTGTGCCATGAGCGTTGCCAGTATTGGAGAAGTGTTAGGTTTTTGTGGGAGGTGTGTGCCATGAGCGTTGCCAGTATTGGAGAAGTGTTAGGTTTTTGTGGGAGGTGTGTGCCATGAGCGTTGCCAGTATTGGAGAAGTGTTAGGTTTTTGTGGGAGGTGTGTGCCATGAGCGTTGCCAGTATTGGAGAAGTGTTAGGTTTTTGTGGGAGGTGTGTGCCATGAGCGTTGCCAGTATTGGAGAAGTGTTAGGTTTTTGTAGGAAGTATGTGCCCAGGTCGTAACCAATATTAGAGGTCGTGTACCTTTTGAGAATTTAAGATCATGTGTCCCTAAAAAAATTATATTTAATTTTACCCGTTTAATTAACATTTTTCCAGGCGCGTGTTTTAACCCTGACTTCCCTCGCTAAAAACATCCTTATTCGGTATGCACAAGCGTAGCCTCCTAATATATATACAAGCAGATAATATCCATAATGCGTCCACAATCATTCTCTGAAAAATCTCTCTACGTAAAATCGGAAAGTACTGAAAGAAACAAAAAGAGGGCGTAAAAAGAGGGATGGGAACTAATATTTAAGCCACCTAGAATAGAATATTCATGGAGATAAGCGTTGGTAAGTTAACAGTTGAATAAATTGCATATTTTGAAGTGGTATTTGTATGCGTGGGTATTTCAAACGTATTCACCGCAAGTGTTCACTATCAGACAGCTATGGCCGTTACCACCTGACGCGACATTCCTACTGTTCTAAACACGATCTGAGTTCCATCTCTTCTACAGCGAAATGAAAATGATTCCATCTATTATTACTAAGAGGGTGGTTCAGAAGAAGTAAAATGCATTGGGTTTTTAACTTTGAAAAAGTCCTTTATTTTAGATTAAACTGTATTTTCTCTGAGAAATTATAGTCAGTACACATACCAAGGTACACTACTTTAGCTTTGCCAAAGGGGATATTAACCAAAGACGTGGAAGAGGGATATGCACATGTGATACGGTGACAGCTCGCTAAAGGATGGTGGGTTCTGGGGGCCCAGACCCGGGTAAAAAAATCCAGTTAGGGGTCCAAGTAGACGCACAACACGTGCACCAGCTCTATTCACCCCAATGAACTGTCCTGAGCGTTTAACCAAAATAGCGAACTGAGCGGAGTTCTCGCCCTGCGTCTTAAACCACTCGGTATGATGGGTGGTTTAAATCACTTAGTGAAGGAGAAACCTTAAGGAGAAAACCTTTGCGTATCCTTTATATATACAATGTCCACGGTTTTACTGAACATTTGCAGGCGCGTTCAAGAAGAGAACGATGGTGACAAACTGCGTGTTGAGTCTGAGTAACTGTCTTCCAACTGAACCTCCAAGTTACAGAACACGTCCATAGATGCAAGTGTTGAGGAGTATTCTAACGAGCATATGAAACCACATCCCACGAACCCAACTTCAAGCTCGTGATTTCCGCCCGAGCGAAAGGCTTGGTGCCATGACCCGTGGCACTAGTATGTAAAGAGTCCTAAACCTCTACTGTAAAGCTGCGGACTGTAACCGGACCGCGCCTGAGATGAGATATATTCCGGTTTTTATCGATTTTCCGGAAATACTGCAGACTACATAGAACTTCCACTCTGAGCGACATTTCAATTGGTCGTGAAAGCAGCCGGTGGTGGATCTATACACACCTTTCCAAAAACATTTGCTAGTATTATGTTTTGATTTTGGTTTTATGTTATCTTTTGTATATTACAATGCACGTGTTTTAGGTTCTTTAAATAATGGTACAACCGGGTAGTGTCCTAGTTTTTCCTCTTGACGTCCATTAATGAATCAACTCAGCCGAAAGTATGTAGTCAGGATAGTAAAGTTTCTACTTAGAACTTTCTCTTCCTCCTTCCCCTCACACGTGGCCAAACCCCACCCCTCACTCCCACATGTCTGCGCGAGGCGATTTTTGTCAAAGTGATTCAACTGTACCTCCCGAGTCTCGGCACGGGGGTTAGACCTTGGGAGCGGTTTCATCGAACAATTAACATTTATTACGAAACTATTTCTTAAACATAACCTCCAGTGTCCTCTAAGAGAAGCCGAAAACAGCTGTTAGCATTCCCAGAAATGTTTGTTCTTCAAATACAGTATCTTCTGGACAGTTTGCAATATTACGGAAATCTTGATGTCATATTTCTAGCTTTATTCACGCCAGAAAATTAAAACTCTTCATAAAAAACTTTTAAATATATATTCAGTTTAATAATTTTATTAATGAGTGTGGGTATTTTAAACGCATTTACTGTCAGAAAATTAGTATTTATTTAATATGGTGATAAACATGTATGCATATCAGACTCAGACAACGCAAGGCGCCGTATAGGCAATTCTATATCAGTGAAAACCTAGTTAGTCTACTGTGAAACTGCAATGATTTGAGCTGAACAAAGGATTTTTTCTGTAGTCGGTGCCAGCGGTAACTTGTAGTTCTTTTTGTTAAGGCAAAAAAGATGCAACTAATTTTTAAACATTATTCACTTTATTTAGTTACTTAGAGCTTAGCTAGTGAGAACAATTCACAAAGGTAAAAGTCAAAGTAGTGAACTCAAAATCTCACAAAAATTAGTCTTTAATAAACACACAAAACAAACTAGTTTCAGCAACGAAGTCGCCTTCCTCAGTGCTTGGCTACTACTCAATACTGCTACTATTATTCACTTTATAGAAATAGTTTTTTTTAACTTATATACTTTCTTATTACACTTTTGCTATTACTTGCGACCAAACTTTTTGTTAGCTAAAGGTTGTTAAATTGTTAACTTACACTTGGAGGAAACGTTTTCGTCTTGCTACTTCTTCAGCTTCGTATTTTTGCCGCTAGGAATGCTGCAGTAGTGCTTCCTTGGTGTATTTTTTTTTGAAAGTTAGAAGTGTTGTGATCGAAGAGTATGTGTGATCTGTGCCGTGTTTTTTTCATTTAGGATGTCATTTTTATGTGTGTTGTGTATGTTTTTATGTGTATGTAACAGCAACAAGATTTCGATATTATATACTTTATTATTATAAAGATTCTTACTTTTAATGTAACATGGATAATTTCAAATTGACCGTAACTTCTAAAACATGCGTGCACTCGTGTAACAAAAGATGAATCCGCGTGTGAGAGAGGTAAAATATACAGATGGGATAAAGATGGTTAACTTATACAACTGGAGCAATGCAGTGCTACTATGATCGAATGTTTTCCTTTAATGAACGATATACAACAAACTTGACGTAAAGGCTTAACAGCTGCGGCTGGGCGGGAAACAGTCGACCTCGGACAAGCTACGGGCAATCATCCAATCAAACAACATTGCTGCCTGAGCAAATACTACGATCTAACAGGCGGCGTCGATGTACTTACCCAACCAGCTACATTAATATACAACCTTCATTTGTTCCGTTCTACTTAAAGTCGGGTTCAAAAACTGACGCGCTCTTAGCAATGTTTACAGTAGACACGCGCCGACCGTCTGTGAAATATTTTAGCGCGTCAAAATATCACCCGTTAAACCATATTCATACAATCCCGTGTCACATACTTTGTGTCTCAGCAACGTTTTTACATTTAGGCTGTGGACATACAGAAGGCAAATGGTGACGGCAACGCAACGTAAACTTGAGTTGCTAGTCGGTTTACAAGATTGTTCATACAAAGTTACTAGTTTAGTTGTCAGAGGAGGATGCGTCATTGTGTATATTTTAAGAAAGAAGCTACAAAAAGTTACAAAAATAACAATTCAGTGTAGGCCTACAACTCTTGAACGTCATTCGTACGAGACAAAGTCAATATATTGCTGTGCAAAACTTATGAATTTACCCAGACCAATTTTTTAAATTATTATCGTATGAGCATGAGCAGTTACGACTACCTTTCAATTCATGTATTTGAGAACATATAGAAAAAACAATTAATTGGCGAGAAAAGATTTCAGCTGGAAAAAGATTAACAATAACACTCAGCTAAGGTTAATTGCTCATTTAATATGTATTTCTTTTTATGTACTGTATAACTGCAAAACTTAAAATAACATTACATTGAAATAAAGATTAGTTTTTAAACAAATCAAATTTTATAGTTCAAGTGCCGCTTATATATATTTTCAATGAAATTGTTGGTAATCATTCATACCGTTTCGAAGTTGTTGGGTACACAAATCACGACCAGAAATATTTTGTTTTTCTGACACACTATAGCACTATAATAAAGAACTATTCAAAGAAACAGAAACTCAAAATATACAAATAAAGATAATAATTATTTAAATACGGGAGCACTCTTGAGAAACGCACACACAACACAGCAAATACTGCTGGCAACTGAGAAACTGAGCAACGAGTTTACAGCATGTCGTGACCGGAGCAACTCTAGTTTCCGTGTCACTCGCTAGTCGCGTTGCTATCACTTCCCTATACATAATGTGCATTCAACTATATAGCCTATGCTGTGAATAAGCAACTTTACGTTGCGTTGCCATCACCAGTTGCCTTCTGTATGTCCGCGGCCTTAGTTTTACTGCCTCCCTTATTGAATACACCTCACATAAAACGACTCATATTGTTTGCGTAATATTGAACATCGCGTCTCTAATATAGGCCCTACTCTTTCCGCTATCGTGGCATCAAATGCTTCTGTTGCGGAAAGACACATCTAGCTTTTACTTCAGGGATGACAAAACGTTGATTTCTTTGCGGGGGGAGGAATTGATTACAATTTTGTTCCAAATATTCCTCCCATATAAGAGAAGTAATAGCATGCAAACCCCAAGGGCAGCAAAATTGTTATACCATTTTTTTTTTTAAAGGGGGCGGAAATTTAATTACAAGTTTTATCCTTATAATTCCGTATACTATTATTAATATTATGTGTAACTTTAAGAAGAGAAAGGTTGTCATAACGTTTTTTTTTTGAAGGGGGTGGGTGATCACATTTTCGATCCAGATAAATCTCTTAATTATTATTAATATTTAAATGTAAAATTTAGGAGCAGCGAAGTTGTCATAACCTTTTTAGGAGGGGGGGGGGAGCAAAATGTGATTAAATTTTCGATCCTAATAATTCACTAAATAGTTGTTCTAAAGAATTTCCCCCTGCTATTGTGAAAAAGAAAAGCTAAATATAAAAATTCATGATACAAAACAAAAATTAGGCTCTATGTTTATTCTGATTGAGCAGAATGTTCAGGAATTAGTGAGTAAATGAATTTTTGGAGAACATGAGCTACAGGCTTTTAGATGTGGAAGATTGACTGTTTGTCCCAACAATTGCCTTAACCTTTTTTTTCTATCCAATAATTTAAAAAATATTAAATATCAGGAGCCCAGTGGCTACAATATACTTGAATAAAAATATTGCGAACAACCCCAATACCACAATAATAACTGATAATACATGTTACCTATGATTACACCCTTATGTACATTTCGATAGCAATGTCATCATCATCAGAGGATCTCATTAAAAAAATGTAATCTATTAAACAATAAGTTACAAACTAAAGTGACCTCCAAATGGGGTTTTTATTGTTTTTTATCCAAAAGGTTATATTAAGATTGTTTTTTTTAAAACTTCATTTATATTATTATAGCTCATTACGTATTGCTTTTGTTGGTTTTACTTATCCAATTTTATATTCAAAGGTAACTTAGCCGGACGAGCACACACACTCACACACGCGCTCGTTAATGACGCGAGGGTGGAGCACGGCAACTTCAAGTAAGTGCCGCTCTGCCCACGTCATCCCCATCACTGCACCTTTTCCCATCCCCATTATCGGAGGAGATAATTAGACCTAGCATCGTTCTATTTATAGTGTACACACTTCAATTTGTCGTAACTGAACACCGCCAATTAGTCAATGACGTAACTGTTGCTGGTAATGTACTATTCTGTTGCCAAATGCAAGCAATCGTTCAATAGCTTAGTAGAGTTATAAATAATAAAGATTAGACGGTAAGATGAAGCATAAGTTTATAGGAAGTGCTCGAATTTATACGCTTATATAATGTACTTGTTTAATCTATTTTTGTTACGACTGTAGAAAGTATTTGTTCAGTCTATGTTTTTGGTTTTAGTAGTAGTTCTATGTATACCTTCAAAAAAAAGTATTTATTTAGGTTGATTTCTTTTGATTTTTGTTTTTAATAATAGTCCAATGTGTAAGGCTATAGAAAGTACTACATGTTTAAGTTTTGGTTTTTAAAAGTAGTTCAATGTATACGTTTATTGAAAGTATAGTACTTGTTTAAGTATATATTTTTTGTTTTTTAATAGTATTTTAGTGTACACCTTTATTCAAAGAACTTGTTTAGGTATATGTTTTTGTTCATAATAGTAGCTCAATGTACAGTATACGGCTATAGAAAGTACTCAAGTCTAAGTTTTGTTTTTTAAAAATAGTTCAATGTATACGTTTATTGAAAGTACAGTACTTGTTTCAGTATATATTTTTTTGTTTTTTAATAGTATTTTAGTGTACACCTTTATTCAAAGAACTTGTTTAGGTTTATGTTTTTGTTTATAATAGTAGCTCAATGTACAGTATACGGCTATAGAAAGTACTCAAGTCTAAGTTTTGTTTTTTTAAAAAATAGTTCAATGTATACGTTTATTGAAAGTACAGTACTTGTTTAAGTATATATTTTTTGTTTTTTAATAGTATTTTAGTGTACACCTTTATTCAAAGAACTTGTTTAGGTTTATGTTTTTGTTTATAATAGTAGCTCAATGTACAGTATACGGCTATAGAAAGTACTCAAGTCTAAGTTTTGTTTTTTTTTAAAATAGTTCAATGTATACGTTTATTGAAAGTACAGTACTTGTTTAAGTATATATTTTTTGTTTTTTAATAGTATTTTAGTGTACACCTTTATTCAAAGAACTTGTTTAGGTTTATGTTTTTGTTTATAATAGTAGCTCAATGTACAGTATACGGCTATAGAAAGTACTCAAGTCTAAGTTTTGTTTTTTTTAAAAATAGTTCAATGTATACGTTTATTGAAAGTACAGTACTTGTTTAAGTATATATTTTTTGTTTTTTAATAGTATTTTAGTGTACACCTTTACTAGTTATGAAACATAAAAAAATACTTACGTACAGTAAACAACGCTTAACGAATTAATTAAAAGTCATTTAAGACAATTATTAAGAGACGGAAGTGAGATGTTATAGGGGAAGCCGCATAGGAAGGCTGTAGAACTTGGCTTGAAAATGTGGTGGGTAAACTGGGGTGGGAGAACAAAACCGTAAGCGGAAGGGGGGGTGCATTTGGACGATTATCAGGGGTGTCGAATGGAAATATTCAAGGGTTTTGTTATTACGAATATGAAAGCATCAAATTTTCACTGAATTGTTCAAAAAAACTATCAGAAACAGAATCGGTGTTAAATGAATCCTATCCATTGCTTATTTCCCATCGAGAAAATATAAAGCACATCAAAACATATAAAATATATAAGTTTAGAGAAACTATTTCTATAAAGTAAATAATGTTTAAAAATTAGTTGCATCTTTTTTGCCTTAAAAAAAACCAATACAAGTTACCGCTGGCACCGACTACAGAAAAAATCCTTTGTTTAGCTCAAATCATTACAGTTTCAAAGTAGCCTACCACTGTAGGTTGTCACTGATAGAGAATTGCCTATACGGCGCCTTGTGTTGTCTGAGTCTGCTATGTATACATGTTTACCACCATATTAAATAAATACTAATTTTCTGACAGTAAATGCGTTTAAAATACCCACACTCATTAATAAAATTAATAAACTCAATCTATATTTACGTACCATAACAAAAATACCATAATACGTACCATAACAAAATTAATAGATATTAACAAAGTGTTAATATACTGTATATTACAGTTTCAATAAATGTATTACTGAAGCATATAAAGCTTTATTTAGGATAACTAAGTTACCTCTTCTCAAGCGTACTACTTACTTTCCCTTTTTATTTTTTTTTACTATTGTTCTGGAAGCAAGAAACTTCTCGGTTTTCAATTTCTCCAATAACCTCATCGAGGTATAATTGATGTAAAAATAAGTTTTCATCCACGTCGACCATTAATTCTTCTATGAGCGCATTAGCACTTATTTCATGTGAAAATTCATACCAATAAGCTCAAGCAGAACAATCTTATTTGCTCAATATTTATTTATTGACAAGTAGAGAGTCAGTTGTTAGCACAAGCACCAATTCTAGAAGCTTTTCCCCTAATTAGATGCATAAAAGTTAAAACATCGCTTTGATTTCATGATCGTACAAAACATAACCTCAACGACCCTGATGTTATGTACAGGACCAGTCAGACTCATAAGTCCCTCTTGAATTTTGTTGAATAGGAATATAAATATCGAAGTTATGATGAACATTACTACATAAAACAAAAAACATTTCAAAAAACACGTACAATAAATATTTTGTAGATACCTATGAATTCACAGTCGCCATAAATGTTTTACCAAACCGCTATTTTCAAGCCACTAATATCCAAATATGAAGGTCAAAACAATCAGTTTGCTGTCATCTTGTGGTATTCAAGAGAACTAAAACAGTTTCAGAAATTCAAAAACCTAGGGACTAAGAAGTCCCAATGATCAGCAAACTGGTTTGTATACTCTGTATTAAATAAAACCCTATTAAATTTGAAGGGACTTACAAGTCCCGTTGGTCAAGAAACTCCTGCGGCTACTAAATTATAATATATAGGGCTACATACAATATAAATCATAGATATTTTGGTTTGTTTTTTACCCAAGAATATTTTAGTTAAATTTCAAGTTTTTATTGAAACTTATATGGCCACGTCAACATTTTGTAGCGGGAAAGCGCAGTGTGGACGTTGCTGACGGAAAATTACTTATATTTCTTCAGTTGTCCAATTATCAGAGAGATCCATGACCAACAGTTTATCAAACACCTCTTCATTAATCTTCAGGGATGTGTATTATGTAGGTTCCGGGCTCAGTTCGCAAAAGAGCACGAGCAGTTCGATTCTTAACATTCTCTCCAAAAAACTCTAGTTAAATAGATCCTATAAGAGAGTCTATCCTAGCATGTGAAACCACTACCCCGCGAAAACTTTCCTAAATCCATGTTCACGTGTGGGTTAAGTACATGGCCCGCGGAACTATTTTTGGCTGTTACGCTCCTAGGAGATAGAGTGACCACTACAGCTGGCATCTCTCTCTCTAGCACCGGCTGTAACTTTGGTTAAATGGTCAGTGAACGGTTTAGGCTCATCTTCGAGGGCCGTGAAGAGCTCACGGACATTCAATATTTTGCACTAAATCTTGCGCAATATTTCCGCCAGTGTAAGAGCTACAATACACTCTCTTGTGAGGAGAATAAAGAAGAGTATAGTATTAAGGAAAGAACATATTGGTCCCTGGTCCTGGGAATAGAAGAACATAGGATCTCTGGAACACAGACTTCATTCTGAAGTTAAATACACGTGTATAATGATACGCTCTTGGTAAACGCACAGATACAGACGGAGGGCCCTGTTTATACAGCTGGAGGATGTGCGAATTATCTGAAATTATCTGTACGCGATCGGAATAAAATAATGTCTAAACGCATTTTAATAATCGATAAGTCACACGACTCCCAAACACGCAGCGTACAGGAAACCCAATGAGATGTGGCAGGTTCGTCGGCGCCACATGTTTGCGTTCTGCCCGTTATCAGGAAGGTCTACTGCGTTTTGTGTCAAGTAAATATGTAACAATAGCTTACCGTAACTGTCACAAACACGACGCCTGCAATAACTGCAAAAATAATCTCGCGCGTCGTCATAAAGCTGCAGAAAGTGAGTCGGTTTATAACAGCGTACGTTATAGAGATACGGCGTATTATTAAAAGCGTGCCCTCCAATATTCTTTGTTTCACGACTACCCTAATAAGGTTAGGATTGTAACTGTGATCGTTAATATAGGTGGGATTAAAGTGAGGCAGGATTAATACGGATTGGGCAAATCCGTAAGACGTATTGTATAGACGTTATGTATGTACCATTCACACTTTAAAAACTATTTATGTTTTGCGCCATTTCAAATAATGTTTCCCTGTTTTGAATTTATTTTAAAGTAACATGAACGCCCGAAAAAAATATAAAGAGGAGTAGCCGTCTTTGTCAAGTATTACACATAGAGGTATAAGTCTATGTTTATAATCAGGACCAACTCCCTAATCTGAGTTAGGTGAGAACAACCGAGATTGAATAAAAGTCCGATTGCATTAGTTCAACTGAATCTATCGGTGCTGAATGGGAAAGGCACGGAAACGTGGTTGCAATGAAGGTTCAAGTGGTCTCGAGTAGTTTTGGAAAACAGGGGAAACCAATAAGTGTAGTTGGAGTAACGTCTTTACGCATGCGCAAACTGGTCACCAGTACACGCGTTTGAACCACGGGTCGTGGCCCAACTTAACTCTGACTCTGGCGGGAGTCACGAGTTTGAGGTTCAATGTTTTCATACATCGGACGGCGCAATAGTTCCCAACAAATGCGCTATAACTGACGAAAGGTTAGGTAGGCTGCGCCTCGTCACCATTCTTCTGTTCCTCCACATTCTAAACTCTTTCTCTCCCTATTCAGCAGCACACCTCCTGTTTCTCTACATTCTTAACTCCCCCTCTCCCTATTCAGCAGCACACCTCCTGTTTCTCACCATTCTTAACTATTCCTCTCCCTATTCAGCAGCAAACCTCCTGCTTCTCTACGCTCTTAACTCTTCCTCTCCCTATTCAGCAGCACACCTCCTGTTTCTCTACATTTTTAACTCTTCCTCTCCCTATTCAGCAGCACACCTCCTGTTTCTCTACATTCTTAAGTCTTCCTCTTCCTATTCAGCAGCACACCTCCTGTTTCTCTACATTCTTAACTCTTCTTCTCCCTATTCAGCAGCACACCTCCTGTTTCTCTACATTATTAACTATTCCTCTTCCTATGCAGCAGCACACCTTCTGTTTCTCTACATTCTTAACTCTTCCTTTCCCTATTCAGCAGCACACCTCCTGTTGCTCTACATTCTTAACTCTTCTTCTCCCTATTCAGCAGCACACCTCCTGTTGCTCTTCATTCTTAACTCTTCTTCTCCCTATTCAGCAGCACACCTCCTGTTTCTCTACATTATTAACTATTCCTCTCCCTATGCAGCAGCACACCTTCTGTTTCTCTACATTCTTAACTCTTCCTCTCCCTATTCAGCAGCACACCTCCTGTTGCTCTACATTCTTAACTCTTCCTCTCCCTATTCAGCAGCACACCTCCTGTTGCTCTACATTCTTAACTCTTGTTCTCTCTATTCAGCAGCACACCTCCTGTTACTTTACATTCTTAAGTCTTCCTCTTCCTATTTAGCAGCACACCTCTTGTTTCTCTACATTCTTAACTCTTCCTCTCCCTATTCAGCAGCACACCTTCTGTTTCTCTATATTCTTAACTCTTCCTTTCGCTATTCAGCAGCACACCTCCTGTTTCTCTACATTCTTAACTCTTCCTTTCCCTATTCAGCAGCACACCTCTTGTTTCTCTACATTCCTAACTCTTCCCTTTCCCTATTCAGCAGCACACCTCCTGTTTCTCTACATTCTTAACTCTTCTTCTCCCTATTCAGCAGCACACCTCCTGTTTCTCTACATTTTTAACTCTTCCTCTTCCTATTCAGCAGCACACCTTCTGTTTCTCTACATTCTTAACTCTTCCTTTCCCTATTCAGCAGCACACCTTCTGTTTCTCTACATTCTTAATACTTCCTTTCCCTATTCAGTAGCACACCTCCTGTTTCTCTCCATTTTTAACTCTTCCTCTTAATATTCAGCAGCACACCTCCTGTTTCTCTACAATCTTAAGTCTCCCTCTTCCTATTCAGCAGCACACCTTCTGTTTCTCTACATTCTTAACTCTTCCTCTCCCTATTCAGCAGCACACATTCGGTTTCTCTACATTCTTAACTCTTCCTTTCCCTATTCAGCAGCACACCTCCTGTTTGTCTACATTTTTAACTCTTCCTCTCCCTATTCAGCATCACACCTCCTGTTTCTCTACATTCTTAAGTTTTTCTCTTCCTATTTAGCAGCACACCTCCTGTTTCTCTACATTCTTAACTCTTCCTCTCCCTATTCAGCAGCACACCTTCTGTTTCTCTACATTCTTAATTCTTCCTCTCCCTATTCAGAAGCACACCTTCTGTTTCTCTACATTCTTAACTCTTCCTTTCCCTATTCAGCAGCACACCTCCTGTTGCTCTACATTCTTAAATCTTCCTTTCCCTATTCAGCAGCACACCTCCTGTTTCTCTACATTCTTAATTCTTCCTCTCCCTATTCAGAAGCGGACCTTCTGTTTCTCTACATTCTTAACTCTTCCTCTCCCTATTCAGCAGCACACCTCCTGTTTCTCTACATTCTTAACTCTTCCTATCCCTATTCAGCAGCACACCTTCTGTTTCTCTACATTCTTAACTCTTCATTTCCCTATTCAGCAGCACACCTCCTGTTTCTCTACATTCTTAACTCTTCCTTTCCCTATTGAGCAGCACACCTCCTGTTTCTCTAAATTCTAAACTCTTCCTTTCCCTATTCAGCAGCACACCTCCTGTTTCTCTACATTCTTAAGTCTTCCTCTTCCTATTTAGCAGCACACCTCTTGTGTCTCTACATTCTTAACTCTTCCTCTCCTTATTCAGCAGCACAGCTTCTGTTTCTCTACATTCTTAACTCTTCCTTTCCCTATTCAGCAGTACACCTCCTGTTTCTCTACATTATTAACTCTTTCTTTCCCTATTCAGCAGCACACCTCCTGTTTCTCTACATTCTTAACTCTTCCTCTCCCTATTCAGCAGCACAACTTCTGTTTCTCTACATTCTTAACTCTTCCTTTCCCTATTCAGCAGCACACCTCCTATTGCTCTACATTCTTAACTCTTCCTCTCCCTATTCAGCAGCACACCTCCTGTTTCTCACCATTCTTAACTATTCCTCTCCCTATTCAGCAGCACACCTCCTGCTTCTCTACGCTCTTAACTCTTCCTCTCCCTATTCAGCAGCACACCTCCTGTTTCTCTACATTTTTAACTCATCCTCTCCCTATTCAGCAGCACACCTCCTGTTTCTCTACCTTCTTAATTCTTCCTCTTCCTATTCAGCAGCACACCTCCTGTTTCTCTACATTCTTAACTCTTCTTCTCCCTATTCAGCAGCACACCTCCTGTTTCTCTACATTATTAACTATTCCTCTCCCTATGCAGCAGCACACCTTCTGTTTCTCTACATTCTTAACTCTTCCTTTCCCTATTCAGCAGCACACCTCCTGTTTCTCTAAATTCTAAACTCTTCCTTTCCCTATTCAGCAGCACACCTCCTGTTTCTCTACATTCTTAAGTCTTCCTCTTCCTATTTAGCAGCACACCTCTTGTGTCTCTACATTCTTAACTCTTCCTCTCCCTATTCAGCAGCACAACTTCTGTTTCTCTACATTCTTAACTCTTCCTCTCCCTATTCAGCAGTACACCTCCTGTTTCTCTACATTCTTAACTCTTCCTCTCCCTATTCAGCAGCACACCTTCTGTTTCTCTACATTCTTAACTCTTCCTCTCCCTATTCAGCAGCACACCTTCTGTTTCTCTACATTCTTAACTCTTCCTCTCCCTATTCAGCAGCACACCTAATGTTTCTCTACATTCTTAACTCTTCCTTTCCCTATTCAGCAGCACACCTCCTATTGCTCTACATTATTAACTCTTCCTTTCCCTATTCAGCAGCACACCTTCTGTTTCTCTACATTCTTAACTCTTCCTCTCCCTATTCAGCAGCACAACTTCTGTTTCTCTACATTCTTAACTCTTCCTTTCCCTATTCAGCAGCACACCTCCTATTGCTCTACATTATTAACTCTTCCTTTCCCTATTCAGCAGCACACCTTCTGTTTCTCTACATTCTTAACTCTTCCTCTCCCTATTCAGCAGCACAACTTCTGTTTCTCTACATTCTTAACTCTTCCTTTCCCTATTCAGCAGCACACCTCCTATTGCTCTACATTATTAACTCTTCCTTTCCCTATTCAGCAGCACACCTTCTGTTTCTCTACATTCTTAACTCTTCCTCTCCCTATTCAGCAGCACAACTTCTGTTTCTCTACATTCTTAACTCTTCCTCTCCCTATTCAGCAGCACAGATTCTGTTTCTCTACATTCTTAACTCTTCCTTTCCCTATTCAGCAGTACACCTCCTGTTTCTCTACATTATTAACTCTTCCTTTCCCTATTCAGCAGCACACCTTCTGTTTCTCTACATTCTTAACTCTTCCTCTCCCTATTCAGCAGCACAACTTCTGTTTCTCTACATTCTTAACTCTTCCTTTCCCTATTCAGCAGCACACCTCCTATTGCTCTACATTATTAACTATTCCTCTCCCCATGCAGCAGCACACGTTCTGTTTCTCTATATTCTTAACTCTTCCTTTCGCTATTCAGCAGCACACCTCTTGTTTCTCTACATTCCTAACTCTTCCCTTTTCTTATTCAGCAGCACACCTCCTGTTTCTCTACATTCTTAACTCTTCCTGTTCCTATTCAGCAGCACACCTTCTGTTTCTCTACATTCTTAACTCTTCCTTTCCCTATTCAGCAGCACACCTTCTGTTTCTCTACATTCTTAACACTTCCTTTCCCTATTCAGTAGCACACCTCCTGTTTCTCTCCATTTTTAACTCTTCCTCTTAATATTCAGCAGCACACCTCCTGTTTCTCTACATTCTTAACTATTCCTCTCCCTATGCAGCAGCACACCTTCTGTTTCTCTACATTCTTAACTCTTCCTTTCCCTATTCAGCAGCACACCTCCTGTTTCTCTACATTCTTAAGTCTTCCTCTTCCTATTTAGCAGCACACCTCTTGTGTCTCTACATTCTTAACTCTTCCTCTCCCTATTCAGCAGCACAGCTTCTGTTTCTCTACATTCTTAACTTTTCCTTTCCCTATTCAGCAGTACACCTCCTGTTTCTCTACATTATTAACTCTTCCTTTCCCTATTCAGCAGCACACCTCCTGTTTATCTACATTCTTAACTCTTCCTCTCCCTATTCAGCAGCACAACTTCTGTTTCTCTACATTCTTAACTCTTCCTTTCCCTATTCAGCAGCACACCTCTTGTTTCTCTACATTCCTAACTCTTCCCTTTCCCTATTCAGCAGCACACCTCCTGTTTCTCTACATTCTTAACTCTTCCTCTTCCTATTCAGCAGCACACCTTCTGTTTCTCTACATTCTTAACTCTTCCTTTCCCTATTCAGCAGCACACCTCCTGTTTCTCTCAATTTTTAACTCTTCCTCTTAATATTCAGCAGCACACCTTCTGTTTCTCTACATTCTTAACTCTTCCTTTCCCTATTCAGCAGCACACCTCCTGTTTCTCTCCATTTTTAACTCTTCCTCTTAATATTCAGCAGCACACCTTCTGTTTCTCTACATTCTTAACTCTTCCTTTCCCTATTCAGCAGCACACCTTTTGTTTCTCTACATTCTTAACACTTCCTTTCCCTATTCAGTACCACACCTAATGTTTCTCTCCATTTTTAACTCTTCCTCTTAATATTCAGCAGCACACCTCCTGTTTCTCTAAATTCTTAAGTCTTCCTCTTCCTATTTAGCAGTACACCTTCTGTTTCTCTACATTCTTAACTCTTCCTTTCCCTATTCAGCAGCACACCTCCTGTTTGTCTACATTTTTAACTCTTCCTCTCCCTATTCAGCAGCACACCTGTTTCTCTACATTCTTAAGTCTTCCTCTTCCTATTCAGAAGCACACCTTCTGTTTCTCTACATTCTCAACTCTTCCTTTCCCTATTCAGCAGCACACCTTCTGTTTCTCTACATTCTTAACTCTTCCTATCCCTATTCAGCAGCACACCTCCTGTTTGTCTACATTTTTAACTCTTCCTTTCCCTATTCAGCAGCACACGTCCTGTTTCTCTACATTCTTAACTTTTCCCTTCCCTATTCAGCAGCACACCTCCTGTTTCTCTACATTCTTAACTATTCCTCTCCCTATTCAGCAGCACACCTTCTGTTTCTCTACATTCTTAACTCTTCCTTTCCCTATTCAGCAGCA
>JBAIZL010000001.1:296942318-296987318 GCA_036971475.1 Prosapia bicincta
AACTGACTAATTCGGAACAGATATCTTTTCTGGGCATTTCCGTTTGCAGTACTTCGAGGAACGATTTCGGCAGATGGGGCTTTATTTAGGATCTGACCTTATTGACTCGTCCACAACCGTACAACTCTCTTTATTCACGCCCCGTTTCCCTTACTTCACTTCACACGGAAGGATATTTCAGACGGAATGTGACAGCACTGTATTTGATTCCATTGTAAACGCATAGTCCATTCTGCACAACTAAGTGTATGACGCATTACACTATAGTGGATTCTAAGTGATTTACAAAATACAAGCTGTTACTAATATTTAGGAAACTAACGGCCTCTGCATGCATCCATTCCTTTTAAAATATTTGTCTTTATTTCACTTATATATAACATCTATACACTAATACAATACACCTATACCACTAACACACTTAGGCCCATCTCTCCATTTAAGGGGTTTAATATCGACTGGCTTTTAAAGAGGCTCCAACAGAGAGAGCACTATATCTGTACCACTTAGATTTTTAACCAAAAAATTAAAATCTTCAGCACGAATGGGTTGAAAAACTGAATGAAATATTTGAGTTTTAGGATAAATTTAAGGACTGGATCTCCTCGACATGGACGGAGGGTCTCTTCCCCGGAGCAGTCCTGACTTGCCCGACCGTAAGGGTTACCAAGTTGTATACTCCTGACACATATTTACACAAGATAAATACGAGGGTTGTTCATAACATAAGGTTCCCATACTTTATAAACACAGACAGCTTTATTTTTCTTCTTAATGTAATACATCATTTTAAAGTTTAAAACTTACGCTATGTTTCCACAAAATCGCCGTTTCTGTCCAAACACTTTTGAAAACGATGTTCCAACTTTTCTATCCCCATGGTATAGAATTCTGCCGCCAAACCTTTGAGAGGTCTAGTAATCTCTTCCTTGACTTCATTTTCGGTACTGAAGCGTAAGCCACCCAAGTGTTCCTTTAATTTTGGGAATAAATAATAATCACTTAGGGCTAGGTCTTGGGCTGTAGCGGGGGGCAGGGTACAAGAGTCCAGCCAAAATCTGTCATCAGTTCTCGAGTTTGATATGAGACATGAGGTCGAGCGCTGTCATGGATAAGCCTCACACCACTGTTCAATCTTCCTACCCGGCGGTTCTGGATCGCAAGTCTTAGTTTTCTTAATGTGTTGCAATATATGTCGGACTTACCTGTTGTTTCATGAGGGTTAACTGTTGTTCCATGAGGCAAAAAAGTCGATAAAAAAACAGGCATTTGCCATACTTTCCCAGCAGACTGTGTTTGTTTATATGTCTTCGGTTTCGGCTACGTTGAGTGACGCCATTCACGTGATTGCTGCTTGGTTTTGGGGGTATAGTGAAACGCCCATGTTTTATTGCCTGTAACAATGGAATCCAAGAATTCATCTTTGTTGTTTTCACATTGTTGCAAAACCTGCTAAGCACTCTCGACGCGTTGTTATTTGTGAGCATTCGCGGTACCCTCCGAGTACACACTTTGTGAGAGCCTAATCATTTTGTTAAAATGTTATGAATTGTGGTGCTGGAAATCTCAGGAATACGCAAAGCAAGTTCCTTAATATTAATCCTCTGATCTTTAAGCAATATTCTTTCAACTTTATCAACAATTCCGTCGATTAACTGACGTTAAGTGTCATTAGGTGAAATTCGTTTTGCATTTAAAGAAACGTAACACAGCAACTGTCGGTAACAGCAATGGGGAGCTCCAACTTCGTAGGCTACTAGCCCAGCACAGAGCTATGTAGTGAGCCGGGAATGGTGGGGATAGAGAGAGAGAGAGAGAGAGTTGATAAGTAAGACAGTGTTACCAGATTTCCCCTAGCACGTCGCATTCTTTCTTAGCAGCATAGGGAACCTTATTTTATAAATTACCATGATACTTAGTTTTACTCATGCATTTTATTGTGCTCAGTGACCGTCGAACCGTAAATGGTTTTATTTAAAATTTAACTTATATTTTAAATTAACTTACGAGAATCGTACTGAATCAAAAGTGCCTGACGAAGATCGCTTAGGGCAATCGAAAATATTCTGAATCAGTAAGGTTTTCATTGTGCAGGGTTATCAAAAGAAGCGGTTTCAGTAATTCGCAGGAAGATTGTAGGGATATTTTTAAATGTTCTCTAGATGACCTCGAAAACATTCATCAAACTAATTTCCAACAAGATGGTGCTCCGGCACACTTCAGTGCATTGAAGTCAGGTACGCTTTGAAGGAAAAGTTTGTAGACCGATGGATAGGCCGGCAAGGACCTATGCAGTGGCCTCCAAAAAGTCCAGAGCTGACACCTTGTGATTTATTCTTCTAAGGGTACACTAAAAGCGTTGTTTATTCACACAAAATTCGCGACCTGAACCACTTAAAAATCAGGATTAATGAAGCAATTACAACCATAACCAAAGAAATGTTAACGAATGTTTGGGAGAAGTTGAGTAACGTTGGGACATTTGTCGAGCGACTAAGGGCGCACATACTGAAATGTATTAATTATGTAAAAATAAACTGTTTGCGACGACAAATTAGATAAATAAACAACATTAACTGTAAGTAATTGGGGTTTTCTTTAAACCATTCGTTCATGAATACCCTGTATAGTAAAATCGTTGTTAAACTGTTAATGTAGCTCACTGCGTCGTACTTGGCAATACAAGACAAATGCGATACTGAACTTCCGGCCGTCGCGGAAACTCGATACCGCCGCGTCTCAGAGTGTTTGCTCTCTGATAAGATACCGTATCCCGACTGACGACTGATGACTGATGATCGTGCGCGCTCTAATTAATTTCATGTTTTAGAAGTTTAATATAAACAACAGATTGGACGCTTTATCCGGACCTTAATAACTGTAAATCACGTCACTTTCCAATCAACAAAGTGATTACAAGAAGATAAGAAAATGGAAACTGCCAGGTTGTTGTGATAGCAGCGCCCAACTACAGCGTAAGCACTCTCACACTGTAAGACTGCTGCACAGGTAAACAAGCTCGTGTGGCCAGCCATACATACTACTGGAGTTCTGAGTGGAAAAGAAATGGGCGACGGTTAGCCCCAAACGTCTGCCGATGACGTCTTCCTTCTTGATGACGTCAATATCTCGTATGTAACTGGATATAGTCCTCTATAGATAGGTTAGAAGGTCTATTTCCTACGCGACCTTGACATCGTAGTGCCATAATGTACCCTATTTCCAGTACCAGAGAAACAATATGCCGATCCCTTAGTCCTACCTTATTTTATCTACGCTTCTATATATTTCTTACAATGAAGTAGCAGGATAGTTTGACTCTACATATACAATATCCCCCCAGTATCCTCTACCACAGGCCTTAAACATATTCTCAGACCTTTTCCATCATTCGTAGTCGACAATAGATTTATAAAACAACAAATTATAATGAATCTATAACAGGTGCCCCAACACATAATAAATTACACGAATAAATAGCAATATCTTATTAACAAAAAAAAATATTTAACAATAAATACAATACAGAAATATATATATTAAATATGGTGATATGTTTTCTTGTAATATAGTTAATAAATTAAAAATATTTCAAAACCAAGAATACTTTTAATGAATATATATATATATATATATATATATATATATATATATATATACACACGCACGCACGTGAGCGAGCGGGCGCACGCGCACACACACACGCGCGCGCGCACGAGCATGCATATAGACGCAAACCTACATAAATGTACATACTATAATAAATCAATATGAAAATTTATTTTAATATTAGTTTAAAACATTAAGTTTAAGTAGTAGGCCTATATAAGTGGTACAAGAAAGCTATGACATGGTCAATGATCGCGGCATCGTCTCTCAGCACCACCTTTACACTGCCTTGTCCATTAAAACTTTCACGAACTTTAGAAAAAGACCACCACTATAGATCACTATGTGCCTGACTGTGACGGTTTCCCCACAGACCTGACGTAACGGTGGATCCTCGCGATGCATCAAATATCCATGAGTTAGAAAGCAGTGACCTATGCGAAGTCGGGTAGCCACGACCTTCTCTTTACGTTTCGAGCGACTAAAAGACCTACATGGACGGACGGTATCCTTATTTTTTCTCAGTTTGTTGTATTGAGTACCTTGCGGTTCGTTATTCTAATCCCCCAGTGATGCTTTTATAGCAAAAGGCACATAATCAAATGGCATAGCTAGGTGTGTAGTTGGAACAAATCTTTTAGCAATTCTTTGCAGCTGAACCGCTTTTGCGTTTCCGGTAACTCCACAGTGACCAGGAACCCAACAGAATGTTACCTCAACACCCATTAATTGAATTTTGTGGTCTGGCTTGTGTGATTCTTATTTATTTCTGGCTGCCTTTAAACTACAACAAATATTTTAACCCTAAACATAGCCCGTTCTGACGTAGAGTGTTTAGACGGATGTGGCACGTGACGCGGCAGCCGGCGAGTCGTGCCGGGCGCTTCTGATGCCCCGGGCATTCACTTTCGTTCAAGCGAAAGGTATCCCGTCATTGACCACCCCACCACCAGAAACCAAATGGTGACAATGTTATCATCGCCAATCTAACAAGGCCAATAAAACTAATAAATCTAACAATAAAATAAAAGAAAACTAACAATCGAACTAAGCGATGTTATTTTCAAAACTTCCACCTTAAATTTAAAAAAGTTATAAAATAAATTTTCTTCAATTATCCTGAATATATTTTGTTTACGCAAGGAAAGAGGACACCGTTAAATAATGTAAATATCACTGTACAACGCCTCGACGATCATAGGTCGTACTGCCTCATTTAACCAGTATATGCCCGATTGTGGCGGTACCTCTACAAGACTGACAGTGAAGGATCATCGCGCCGTATCGAGCATAAAAGTTACAATGTGCGTCCCTCGCCTCCACTCTATGGTTTGACCGAATGGAAGACTTATGGACGGCAGGTAAGATTTCCCTTGACCTTTTTGTAATTCACCCATTATTCCCTCCATTCAGGCCCTACAGAGTAACCAATGTGAACATAAGGTCAGATACCATGGCACCATAGTTGCACCTATATTCGCAGGATCATACTTTCTGTGTGTCTGGCTATTCCGCAGTGACCATTCCTCATAGAAATGCTTCCCCTTGAAACCCTTTAATCCTGCCCAACAGCCTGTGTATTAAACCAGACTCCACTAGAGGTAATTAAAGTACTTTCCCTGAATTGCATTCTGTAGTAAGTAGAGCGGTATGCAAACTTTACGTATTAGAGAAATACAAAAAGCTCCTCTATAAAAACACTACAAGCTGAGGGCGACTCGTAGGTATGGCAACCCTCTGAAGCATAAAATACCCCTCCCCAATTCCCTAATTCTGCTTGTGAAAATAACCACATTGTGATGAAACACTCACCACACATAGCTTTTTGAGCCAGAAACGTCGTTCTGTTACCGGGAACCCCTTTAAACTGAGAATTTAACTTAAACAACAAGTCCATTGGTTCCGTGAATTTGTTTGTTTATGCCCACTTAAACTGAGTCGATTCCAATAAAAGTTCATTTACATAAATCACCTACTAGGAACTGTTTATTTCCAAATTCTAGCTACTTACAAATGCACATGATTGGTTTATCTCTAAGTGTAATGTTAATCTATACAATGTGTTAATCTATAGGTGTAAAACGCGAAATCACGGAGGCTGTTATCTCTCGATACGTGGAGGAAGAAACAGCACTCATGTCAAAGCGTTTGCCTCAAATAACCTTGTCTACGACAGATACAATCGTAGAGCATTGCACGCCAATAACATCAGAGAAGGTATAGATCCAGCTAGGCACTCCGCATTTGCTACGTTAATTCTTTGTAACATTTATACACGTGAATGGTTAATTTCTTAAATTTCGTTGCTCTAGTTTTTTTTCTGCTCGGTGGGAGATTTGAAAAGTCAACATTTTATGAAAAGTGTCTTTTATCATTCAAAACGTTTAAAAGGAACAACTTTTTTAGTTTAACGGGAGCAAAGAAAGGCGAATGAATTGTCCCGAAGATTTTCTAAAACCCGATTGAGATTAACGCTCTCATTCTGCAACGGAAGTAAACGGAACGAACGAATTGTACAACAACGTTTTATCACATCTGAGTTTAACGCTAACTTAGAAGTTATTTAGAGGTTATGTTTAAGAAAGTTGCATTTGGCGGTTATGATGGTGACAACGATACATACTGGATGTCTGTCGAGAAAAAAATGGATTTTACATCAGAACTTGTTAATGTGCCAAAAAAAGCTCATTATTCGTGCGCGTTCTTAACGTAAAATTATTATATTTTCTTGAAGTTTTTAGTTTCTCATACTAAAAATTCCGAAATTCTTTTACCTTAATCCCGTATAACCAAATCTAACGTAAAAGAATTATTTATAGCTTTATATTGTAATATAGAGCTTTGAATTATAAAAGAAACCGTGGGTTTATACAGTTTTGCATGCTGTCAGGTTGGGTTGTATTTGTGTTCAAAATCTTTAATTTTCACAACATAACAGGAAAGTCGTGTTACTTTTTACTGTACTTTTTAGGAGTTTTTACATTAAAAGGTACACGGTTTTTATATTTGAGTACATTTTTCTGCTTTTCTAACATTAAAATAATTTTCTATCCTAACGGAGTTTAGAATTACTCCATTCTCAAATCTTTTATTAGTGTTAAAGTACTAATTAAAGTTTTGAGAATGGAGCTATTCCGAAACGCGTCAACGGGAACGAATATTTTAGTACAACTATTCTTTGAGCTTCGCTTGTGAGGTTATGTTAAAACAAATAAAAGACACACACAAGACTCACAAATTAATCATTTATTCATTCAATGACAAAGTCATCATCATCAGCGAGCTGCTACAAACTCTAACTTACACTTGTAACCTTACTTTCACCATAGTTGTAAGTTAGAGTTTGTAGTAGCAACACTCATTGATGATGATGACTTTATCATTGAAACGCGTATCAGTTAATAAATGACTAATTTGTGAGTTTTGTCAATATTTTAATTTTGGGAAAGGCAGTAAAATGTACTCAATGTATACAAATACTTCTAACGGTAGTGAAGATGAGTAGGGTAAGGTAAGGTAATTTGGCAGTAAACTGTTCAGAGACTAATTCGAAATTGCCTATCCATTCGAAGTAACTTAATTTTGTACCGCTAGAAAGCGCTGCTCTTCTTCTTTCATAAGAGCACACGAATACATAACAACGGAAGTGAGACACTTTTCCCAACGGCTTTTCTTGTACCCATGCGTGTTCAGTCGAATGTTTACAGGTGAATTTGAGATTAGATAGTGTTTTTAGTCATTATTGTTTTAATTTAAGTTTATTCCTCTGAAAAATTAGTAATAAATCATCGTTAAGAATTGTTCTATCGATTGCATATTTCATAATCGGTTGGTAAAGCACGGTTTCTATAATTTACGTTTAGGAAATCTACTTCCATAATTAGCTTTGGGAAGCAGATCAAGCACCCATTTTACATAGCATCATAATTTTATATGAATTCGATGTATTTGATGCTTTTACTTACAAATAATATGGTATGTCACATAAATATACTTTAATATTTTTTTATATTGCCAAATTACCTTACCTTTTATGAGAATTCAGATTTTATCTATTGCCAAATTACCTTACCTTGTATTGTAGTCGGATATGATTTGTTTTGATATTTGGATTTTCTGTCCCTAAGATATGGAAACCTCACAAATCTTTATAATAAACATTTCAGATCTTTTTTGAAAAATAAGTGAAACATGAGTGGAAAAGGAAATAGTGTTAAAAGAGGCTACAACTCAAAGAGAGGCGAAGTTGTGTACAGAAACTATGACAATAAACAGTTACTAAGAGCTGCCTTAGACGTAACAGGCTTTAGTTTTGTTTGCAAGCCAAATAAAATTGTTAGTAAAATTGGCAAAAAGTATGTCTATGAAGAATCTACGCAAAAAAGAAACAAACACAAACTTTAGTCGGTTGTCCTTGTCCAGATGGTTCTTTCTTTCAACCCTTCAATATTTTCAAAGTTTTAAGGTGGCAAGACAGTCTGAAAGATAACTCTCTTCCAAATTTTCAGACGCATTTTTCACCCAAAGGATAGATTACACCCGAACTCTTTTTGAAATGGTACTTTATTTAGGCGGTGGATCATAGATCTAAAGGCTGCATGTCTGTGTCAGCGATTGGTTGATGTCTTGTAGTGTAGTAGGCGTGTTCTGTGTAGACTAAAAAATTTAATATTATGTGATTGAAGAAATTTAACGGTCTGTATGAAATGGGTTCTATAGTAAAGTGAGTGTAATTTGTTTCTCCGTCGTCAAGGAGCTCGAGTTAGGCACTTATGATGACCGCCAAGTACAGTCAAAATATTTTAAAATTTAATCCTAATATAAGTAGTAAAATTATAAATCTTCAATGTAATGTTTGATGGCTTTGTGGAACAGACTTACTGCTATTCAGGAATTACGCATATCCAGGAAGCAGTATCAATGTAACAACGGCTTTTCGATTTTATCGTGTACCCCTTCGATAGTGTATGACCTTAGTGTATGATCCTTCACTCTTAGTCACTCTAGGGGTAGAAGTGGCTAGTCACCTGTGTGTTCAATCATTCACCTTTTCCTAATATGTTTACAACCCCATTCGCCTTAATTGCCACTTGGCAAAAGATAAGAGTGTTATTTATTTGATTGTTTTATATAGGCTTCTAAGAATTAAGATAATCAGAGCTTAGCTAGTGAGAACTATTCACAACGGTAAAAACTCAAATAGTTAACTTTAAATCTCAACACAGATTAGTTTAATAAAAACAAACAACGGTTCATAAAACAATCAGAATAGTCTCGGCTACAATGTCGCCTTCTGACGACGAAGGCCAACCGAACCTGGACTGATTGTTTTATGAACTAGTGTGATTGTTTTTATTAAACTAATCTGTGGTGAGAGTTGGCTATTTTAATTGTTACCGTTGCTTCTAAGAATTGTTTGTTTTATCTGTTATTTTGAAGTCAAAGCTTCTTTTCGCCGAAAGCTCTGTGTTTTGCACGGAGGAAAACATCTCGTTCGTCACGTCACAAAACGCTCTTCATATTTCAACCTAAA
The DNA here is from genome assembly GCA_036971475.1 of Prosapia bicincta. Taxonomy (NCBI): domain Eukaryota; kingdom Metazoa; phylum Arthropoda; class Insecta; order Hemiptera; family Cercopidae; genus Prosapia; species Prosapia bicincta. The sequence continues at coordinate 296,951,461 of JBAIZL010000001.1, forward strand.
TTAAGTGATAACATATGATTTCATACAACAGCTGATTTTATGTAGTAGATTATATTATAGAACAGCTGTTTCAGTTAATTTACTTTATTTTTTGTAAAATAAGTTAAAATGTTATTAACATTTCCTTCAGTTAATAAATATATTACATTATTTATAATTCAATAAATCTCGCTACAATTAATTACATAAAAGTGTAATAAGTTAAATATTTTTATCCCGACTTTTATAATGAAATTTTCTTGGGCGCGTCTACACGTATTAAGAACTTTACTAAATTATATTTTTTTAAATTAAATTTCTGTCGGTAATTTATTAACATCTAATAACATTTTCTAATAACTAAATTGTTTCATTGTTTACTACAGTAAATAGATTTTGTACCAATTGTGTAAGAATGTTTTTTTAAAAGAAAAACACTGTAAAATTCATCTTTATAAAAACTTAAAATTACTCCTTGGGGAAGGAACTGCGGACAAGTGTGTGCCAGGGCAAGTTATAAAACCATGCCACGACTACGCAATCGGCCCACACACAAACAATTAATTACAATTAGAGAAACAGAGCTCTTCCAGGAGCAAGTGACGCGTCGGTCGCTTTTCAATTTGCGGCCCACTGCGATTAGCAGACGCACAAATGTTTAAGAAGCCTGACTCAATTGTGAAGTCGACGACTTGTCCGAACTAAAAGCAGCTGTACGCAGATGACCGACAAACGTTGTCTATCTTAATTTTTAAATTTTATTGGATAAATTACAAGATTTTTTGAAAATTGGTATTTATATCAACCCCATTCGTCAATGGGATTTGCCTATAATCCCTTTTTTCCCTTAAGTGAAAAGTTTTTTTTTAATTTTTCCTACGTGTACACCTACATTTGACTCTTATTGTTTAAACAAACATATAAAAACTGCAAAAAATACTAATGGAATCATATTATATATATTTTAAAAATTTTCACAGTATATAGGTAATTTGGCAAATAATATTAGATTTTATGTTTATTACCCTTAATTCATCATCGCTTTCAGATTCAAATTGACAGCACGCATACATACACGCACACTCTCACACACACACACACACACACACACACACACACACACACACACACACACACACACACACACACACACACACACACACACACACACACACACACACACACACACACACACACACACACACACACACACACACACACACACACACACACACACACACACACACACACACACACACACACACACACACACACACACACACACACACACACACACACACACACACACACACACACACACACACACACACACACACACACACACACACACACACACACACACACACACACACACACACACACACACACACACACACACACACACACACACACACACACACACACACACACACACACACACACACACACACACACACACACACACACACACACACACACACACACACACACACACACACACACACACACACACACACACACACACACACACACACACACACACACACACACACACACACACACACACACACACACACACACACACACACACACACACACACACACACACACACACACACACACACACACACACACACACACACACACACACACACACACACACACACACACACACACACACACACACACACACACACACACACACACACACACACACACACACACACACACACACACACACACACACACACACACACACACACACACACACACACACACACACACACACACACACACACACACACACACACACACACACACACACACACACACACACACACACACACACACACACACACACACACACACACACACACACACACACACACACACACACACACACACACACACACACACACACACACACACACACACACACACACACACACACACACACACACACACACACACACACACACACACACACACACACACACACACACACACACACACACACACACACACACACACACACACACACACACACACACACACACACACACACACACACACACACACACACACACACACACACACACACACACACACACACACACACACACACACACACACACACACACACACACACACACACACACACACACACACACACACACACACACACACACACACACACACACACACACACACACACACACACACACACACACACACACACACACACACACACACACACACACACACACACACACACACACACACACACACACACACACACACACACACACACACACACACACACACACACACACACACACACACACACACACACACACACACACACACACACACACACACACACACACACACACACACACACACACACACACACACACACACACACACACACACACACACACACACACACACACACACACACACACACACACACACACACACACACACACACACACACACACACACACACACACACACACACACACACACACACACACACACACACACACACACACACACACACACACACACACACACACACACACACACACACACACACACACACACACACACACACACACACACACACACACACACACACACACACACACACACACACACACACACACACACACACACACACACACACACACACACACACACACACACACACACACACACACACACACACACACACACACACACACACACACACACACACACACACACACACACACACACACACACACACACACACACACACACACACACACACACACACACACACACACACACACACACACACACACACACACACACACACACACACACACACACACACACATATATATATATATATATATACATGTTTTCTTGAATAATAATTAAAAACTACTTATTTTATTCAAATACAAGAATATTTCCTAATTTATATTCAAAACGTTTCGTTGGTGAACAGTACCAACATCATCAGGAATGAATCATACAATATTGCCGCTCATTATTGTATGATTCATTCCTGATGATGCTGTTACTGTTTACCAACGAAAAGCTTTGAATATAAATTAATAAATATTCTTGTATTTGAATAAAATTAGTAGTTTTTAATTATTATTCAAGAAAATATATATAAGGAGATACGTGTTTATTCATCCAATCATGTTCAAATACAGTTTTTGTTTATTCAATAATTAAATTATTAGAATTTAGTCGAATTAATTAATCTAGGTCGAATTCGAACGGAGTATCTTCGCGCTCGAAGACTGCTTCAACTTCCCCGTACCTAGAAAAAATGTACTTCTCAAAGATCTATCTGAATTTGTCTTTCGCCTCCAAATATGTAGAAATATAACACCAAAAGGTTTCTACTATATATGCCTGTATATATTTGTAAATATATTCTACATATAAAATACTGATCAATTTATTATTTTTGTTGTAACAAACTACGTCTCAGCTATAATAATACATCAAGTCTATATAAATTATAAGCCTACATCAAAATAAAATCCTCTCACATATTGTGGCTTGTATTTTCCAATCCCTTTTATCAGCTCACACTTTTCTGATATGTATCTTGTACATGTTTTCAATTTTTATAAAAATAAGTTTTTTATTCATCCAATCAAGTTCAAATATTTATTAAATGATTAAATTTAAAAAATTTTGCGGGTTTAGGATGGATTTGAAATATCTTGGTGTTCGAAGTCTAGCGCTTTGGCAATTTGCCAGCTTTCCCATAGCTAGAAACCTATTTCTCAAAGATGTATATGGTTGCTCTTTGCCTCCATCTGGTTGTCGTCAAAACCTCCATTGCACAACTTTAAATTGCTCCCATGGTTACCACAGATTATTATAAATAATGCTATAGGATTACAAATGGATGAAAACAATTAAATTAAACAATTAACGGTATCGAACATGCTTCACAAACAGACAATGCGAAAGGAAAGCGAAAAGAAACTACAACACAATGCAAGCGACGAAAAAAAGAAAGCGTATGAATAGTAACAGATAAAAATAATAGACCAAAACCATAGATAGAAAGGAAAATGGAAAATTGCAAGGAAATTAGCTTTCTATTTGGCCGCTTAATATTGATATTTGACATAAGTATATACATATTTATATCATTCGTAATTATAAAATAAAATTTATTTTTTGTTGATTAAAGTAGGAATGGGCTTAAAATTTGTTTTTTTTAATAATATTTGTTATTGACAATTATAAACAAAACACAGCTTTAAAAAACACGTTTCTTGCTCATTAAAAGTAAGTATTTATGTAATTGCATATTTTTTTAAAATTTATTTTAAAATAAACCTTGTTAGGACGATGTACATCTTAAGTGTAAAGAATTTATTTTGTAAACCTTTGGATCTGTGGCTGTATAAGCGATTTCGTTTTGATAAACATATTGAAACCTATAAATAATATTCGAGCTGGCTTGTGAGTGAAAGTTATAATTAAAGAATAAAAATATGGTACAACTCACAATTATACAATTTTTTTATTTCATACGCGTTTCAACGACTAATTTGTCGTCATCCTCAGTGAAGATACACAAATCAAATAACTAAAATATATATATATATATATATATATATATATATATATATATATATATATATATATATATATATATATATTAATATTATATATATAACTGTTTAATATATATATATATATATATATATATATATATATATATATATATATATATATATATATATATATATATACACACACACACATATATATATATATATATATATATATATATATATACACACACACATATATATATATATATATATATATATATATATATATATATATATATATATATATATATATATATATATATATATATATATATATATATATATGATTTGTGTATCTTCACTGAGGATGACGACAAATTAGTCGTTGTAACGCGTATGAAATAAAAAATTGTATATTTGTGAGTTGTACCATATTTGTATTCTTTAATTATATTGAAACCTGTTAGTTTTTAGCTTTGTTAAGATTTCTTATGATAGTTTTATAATTTACTAGTACATATTTAACCGTAACTATCTTAAAAGGAAAGATACTTGAAAGTGAGCAAAATTTCTGTAACTATAGAATCTTAAAAAAATTGTTTTTACTAATCCTTAGTTACAAATAAATGCACTGCTAAATGTTTCTTTTATTGTTTCTAAATAAATATTTTTAACAAAATGTGGAGAGATTTTTGTGAAAATTAAAGTATAAAATTTTTTGTGTACGTGTATTTATAAATAATTTTAAAATGAGTGAATATTTTAATGTTTTATTTGAATATTTCATACATTTCAACATGTACCGTGGGTTTAGACGTCTCAAACGGTTTAAAATGTTCTTAGAATGGTTCTATAAATAGAAAATGCAATAAACATCCGTTCGTTTGACAGAAATAAACAGTCCATTTGAATGTATTATTAGTTTTATTATTAGCTAGTGGTTATTGCGTTAGCCACTTGTGTTCACATTAGACGGTTTGGTGATCTGTGCAATTCCTTTCTGCGGTGAGAAAATAAACAGCTAAGCACGTTTGCTACAAACATATGCTGATGCGCCAGTAATTATTTGTTTCAAACAGTTGAAACAGAGTTGACCTGGCTGTCGCCCATAACCAGCCTGGGTATATTTGCAAAACATTTCAGTGGAGAAAATGCCTTGTCTTTTAGTTTTGTTTATTATTACTATAATTAGAACCACATTTCGCAACAAGTAATTAAAATATATATGTATATTTTATACTTATTACAGAGCGTCAGGTTTAACGGTTACCCTCGTTCTGCTCTAGCATTTGACTACTAGCCTAACTGAAAACATTATACAATACATATATCGTCTCTTTCGTAATCGCGTCTCTGTCTTTGCAGAAGCAGAGCTACACATTTAAAGATCATGTGTACATTAAACTATTACAGTATTATCTAGTTAATTAGAGCTGTTTACACTTTAATCACGGCACTGATGTTCTCTGAAGTGTTGGGTTTTGACCCCGCACTGCAGCACAGTCCACCCTAGCGTTCTCGAGGTGAGAGACACGGTTAAACCTCACGCACTTTACTTTCTATTCGGCCTTACTAATCACGTAATTTTGCGATATCAGTACAAGAAAATTATTATTTTTCTGCTTACAGATATATAAGGCAGTTTATATAAAGTGGTAAACATATAAAACACTAAAACTAAATCCTCATAACAAAAAGTTTTTTAATGTCGTCATGCATGTTTCAGCAACTACCTGGTCATCATCAATAATGTTTTACATACATTTTTATATTGTTTGACGGAGGCAAGTTTATTTATAGATTCAAGCTGATGTTAGTTATAACTAGAGTGTTTTCATCACTGACGATGTAGTTGCTGAAACATTTAAGATGCCACATTAAAGATTTTATTGAGAAAATTTAGATTTACTATGTGCATATAGCAGTAAATATAATTTATAAGCCAAGATCGAAACCGAATAACAGTTTTTATTAACTGCTTTACATAAAGAATGCAGCAGAGTTTACAAAGGGTTTCGGATCCCAAGTAACCAATAATAAATTCAATTTTTTTCATTTCTAAGGTATTTAGGGGTCTAGCACTCATTAGGTTATTATTACTCGAAATAAAGTCATTATAAAATTGATACTGAAAAACCTCTAAACCACAACATATTTTAATTTTACCCTTATGTTCATTTCAGTTACCAAGTAACCATCCTGAGAGAGATAACATACAAAAGACTTCCTTTTAAGGATTTGAATTATAGCGATTAAGGATATGAATTAGTGAACATTATCAGCCCAACTTCGTCTGGTTATATGTTTTAGTGCTATTTGGATTGAGTTTAAGCACAGAATGCATCCTTGGGCGATATAATTTCATGGCGGTCTGAAGTAAAACCAGTCGCAATATACTCTGGTTAAGTATATGTCAAATTTTGTAAGCTAGCACTTGACTCTTAGGTAAAAATTGTGTATTAGGTTTCTAGAAAACATAAAGCACTGCCGTCATCCCTTTTCAAGACCACAACTCGCGGCCTACCCTTAGACAATACTATTAGCACGCTTCCGTGAATGCCTTATTTACATTTGCTGCGAATTTTCTATACAGATATAGGTATACCTGTATATTAAAGATTATTAATAAGTAACAAAATAATGAGTCGACCCTATGCGTCAGCGGGTAAGTGTAAGGGTCGATGTTTTTGCAAATGACCTGCGAGCAATTCCTAAATCCCATCTTCCTCGGCCTCTTGCCCATTGAAAGCTTATAAAACTTTACTGATAGCAACGAAACCCAGTAAAAACCCATTGCCTGTATTTTCTTAAATAATCCTTTGTTACTTTTGTTTTAGATAAAACGTTTCACTTTCTTTTCCAGCACAAAGATTAGGTGTGAGAAAGTTAGTGGGCGTTAGATTAGGTTAGGTTTGTTTAGCGTAGATTAGGTTTGGATTTTCCTGCGGGCCTCGAGAGAAGGACAATTAACGTGCAGACGAAATGAAAGCACAGTTACCTTCATAATCCTTGACCTTCGATGTCCTTGATCCACGACAGCTCATTGTTTCAAGTTCATCACACCTATTCCATTCATCGCAATTGCGCACGTCAGGGTTTCATAAACCGTAGAGTCCATGTACTTGAAACATTTATTAGAGATTTCGTCTGTTATTTTATATTTCCAGGTCTTTTAGTTTAATCGTGAGGGCTGTTTATCCATACCTTAACGTTTTTCTCTTTTAATTTTTATTTAATTTTGTTACATCGTGTGTGTGTGTGTGTGTGTGTGTGTGTGTGTGTGTGTGAAAGAGAGAGAGAATGTGAGTGTGCGTGCGCGCGTGCGTGCGCGCGCATGTGTTCGTGTGTGCGTGTGTGTGTGTGAGAGAGAGAGAGTGAATGTAAGTGTGTGTGTAAGAGAGAGAGAGAGTGAGTGTGTGTGTGTGTGGGTGTGTGTGTGTGTGGGCGTGCGTGTGTGTGTGTGTGTGTGTGTTTGTGTGCGTGCGCGTGTGTGTGTATGTGCGAGAGCATGTGTGTTTGTATGTGCGCGTATGAGTATAAAATTTCACGTGTTCTGGTGTCTTTACCAGTAATAAGCTGTTTTGCTATGTTGGTTTATTGAATGTTTGATGGTTTCGTGACCCTAATCGGTCCTAGACCGAAATATTAGGGACTCAAAGTTATTTGGAAGGGCGGTGTTAGTTTGAGCGAAACTAATTTATTCAAAGTAACGCTATTAGGTCATTATTAAAATTAGTTGAAATTTTTAATTTCCACGTATTTGGCTATATTTTTATTGGCAGAAGAAAACGGCACATATATTTACTAGATTTACATCTACATTAAATAAATAAAATTTCCTAACTACAAACATATTTTATTCAAACCTTTATTTACAACCTTTAAGGGTTTATTTACAACACTTAGGGGTTTGTATCAAACCCCTAAAACAATCGTTTTCAGGGGAAATTATTAGAAGAATAATTACATTTGTGCACAAAATTGACAAAACTAGTTAATTAAAAAGTTTTTTGTGGCTAGGAGGTTTTATTTATTAAATGAATAAATAATTTATATTTTATAGTAACTAATTTAATTTAAAAAATTCACAAGAGGGGCTCCAAATTGTTAATTTTACATCGTTCAAAATATTAAAAATTATCGATGATCGATTAAAATGACTTTATTTTAAAATGAATATTCTCTCCCTTTCTTTTCCAATGTCAACGTTCACCCCAAGCCATGGCTAAGCTCACTACTTTTGGAATGAGACATAAATTCTACTTTCGCCTGGGGAAGCAGCAATTCATGCGCCGTAAACCTATGTATGTCCTATACAAGCGATGCCGACGTGACGGGCTCAGTCATATCGTTACACAAATTTATTTCTACTTTGGCAAATATTATTATTGAGGCACTTTTTTAAGTTGTAGAACCTTTCAGTGTTTTAGTCGGCCATGTTTGTGTGGTATTCCTGTAAATTCTAGCTTTCAGTATGTTTTATAGCCAAATCTATAATGTTTATTGCCTAAGCATTATCTCGCATTAAGTAAGTCGTTATTCTCAGTGCAATTACTATAAGAATATCTAGAGGTGTAAACATTCAGTTCTGGTGTTAAGCGTTACGCGCATTCCTAAATAGTGATTGCAGAGGCGTGAGGGGTTAACTAGATCTCGTGACAGGTATTTTACTGAAGGGGTCCTCAAACTGTGGGGTGTAGAAAGTCTTCAAGGAGCCATGGATGAGCGGGTAGACTGACGTGACATTTGCGTACAGAACTACGTCATTTTTTTGTACAAATGGTCTTGATACACCTTGATATATATATATATATATATATATATATATATATATATATATATATATATATATATATACAAACACACGTATGTATTCCGGAGTACACTCATTCCTTTTGCAGTGCATAAAAATGCACTTCCGACGTTTCGCTAGATTCTCATCTAGCATTGACGAGGTGAACGTAACAACAGTTGAATTGCGAACCCACTGTTGTTGAAGTCACTTCGTTATTGCTAGATATGATTCTAGCGAAATGTCGAAACTGTGATCTTATGAGCTACAAAATGAACAGGTGTACTTCAGATATTAACTATTCATCATATTTTTCCATCCGTGAAGGCAAACGTATTGTGTGTGTGTGTTTGTTTGTGTGCGTGTGCGCGCGTGTGTGTGTGTGTAAAATATGTTTTCTTGTATTTCAATATCCTCCATTGTTTTTTAGATATACAGTATATATATATATATATATATATATATATATATATATATATATATATATATATATATATACACGAGGGTGGTCCACAAAGTAACCTTCGTTTTGAAATTACAAATAAACCAGTTGAGATACAAAAACTTTATTATATACATGTTAAAACTACAGCTTTTCTCTACTTTTCTACATATTCACCATACAAATTCAAGCACTTATCATATCTTTTAACAGTTTTTGAAATTCCGTCTTTAAAAAAATCTGCCGCCTGAGAACGTAGCCAGCCTGTCACAGTGTTTTGAAGCTCTTCATCACTCGCAAACCTCTGAGATGCAAGCCACAGCTTCATGTACGGAAAAAGATGGAAATCACTGGGAGCCAAGTCCGGGCTGTAGGGGGGGGGGTTGTCAAAAACGTCCCATTTGAACTTTTACAAAAGTTCATTTGTTTTTTGAGCTGTAAGAGGGCGGTCATTGTCATGGACAAACACAACGCCAGATATCAGAAGACCACGACGCTTGTTTTGAATCGCTCGTCGTAGCCGTTTTAAGGTTTCACAATAAGCTGCAGCTGTAATGGTCGTACCACGCTCCATAAATTCAACGAGCAAGATGCCTTTAGCATCCCAAAAAACTGTAACTGTCAATTTTCTCGCTGAAAAGGCTTGCTTGGCGAAGCGGTATGACCCCATTCTATTGACTGTTTTGTTTCGGCATTCACATAGGCTACCCAGGTCTCATCTCCTGTAACGATCCTGTTCAAAAATGTTTCTCCTTCAACGTCATACCGAGTAAGAAAGTCTATGGCAGAACTCATTCTTTTCATTTTGTAATCATCGGTGAGCACTTTTGGAATCCAACTGATTAATTATATATATATATATATATATATATATATATATATATATATATACACATACATACATACATACATATATCTATACATATTTACAATTGTTTGTTTAACTACGCCATGCACTTTTAATCAGTTTTAAGATATATCTTATGCTAGGCTCGATTCAAGTCTATCATTGAAGGATTGCAGCATTATCAGTTGTAGAATGGAATATAATTATTAAACAAAATAATCTGATGTACAATTGACCTAATCGGCTTCAGTTACATACTCAGATTGTAATTCTTGAGCAAATGGTAGGGATGTGCGACCTTAACAATATGGGGGAATTTTTTCAACATAATATACTGGAAATGTTTATATTTGCGAAGGCATCTGATTAGAAGAAAAGAAGAAGTGTTACTTCGTATAGTCCACTCGAGATATCACGTACTACCTGTGAAGCATCTAAATCTGTTTCAAGTGCGTTAATCTCTAGACTTAGACAATGCTTTATTCGTTGTTTCCTCCTTCACGAAATCGCAACCTTTAGATTACAAAACACTCGACACAAGTGGTGCATTACACGTCAATAAATACTGCCAGATTACTTAGTTGTTTCACTAACGAAATATTGCAGTAGGGTCCGCTTGGTTTTACTTTGAATTGTTGTCGGAAATAAAGTAAAATCAAAAGATTTGAGTAAAATATACATATTTACTTGGGAGCAATGTCACAGCTGATCCTAGGGCTTCGTCAAACAGATGGCGATTTACCCTGCTCGCGGCGATCTCTGTATTACTTACTATTGCGTCATCCATGCCAAACTGTACGCGCGTAGATTAAGCGATCAGTGTAGATCGCGACGTGCTAGCGCGCAGTTGGAAGGTTGTAAAAATATTTCGTTATGTCGGACATTGAAAAATTGATGGATTTAATTCGGATTCGTGGATATTTGTATGATACGTGTCACGCTTCATACAGGGATGTTAGAGAAGGCTGGAGCATGGACAGAAATAGGTGAAGAACTGACTCAAAGCTGAGCTGCAAGGAATCAACCACAATCTGCAGCGTGCTCAACAGCAAGTAGGCATTTATTACGTTGGTCAGGTTAAGGTGCGGTGTTCTCTCCAACCAATACTGAAATTGTGACGCCCAAGTATTTTTCACCCGATTTCTTCCTCTCAACAGTTGTGCATATAAGCCGGTGGATGTCAGTACAAAACACTTGGTAACATATCCACACTTGGATAATTTTGTTTATGTTTCTACATTATGTAAAATATTGTAAGTAAAATGTTTCTTCTTGTAATTGCAGATTTTATTATTATTGTGTAATTTGTTTAAGTTAATAAAAATAATGCACTTAACTTAGGCAATCGTTTCATCATCTGGGTTTACTCAGGTTTGTTGTAATTTTTAAGATGTGGGAAGATTGCGCACTGCAGAAGATTATGTAGAATTTCCGGAGCCATCAGACAATCAGTGTGGTCTTCAGAAAATTCACCCAATTTTTCCCTTTCCTCATTAACTTTATGTACCCATTTCCTCCCTTTTCTTGAAGATATAGGAAAAAGGAGAAATTCTTCATCGGAACTGCCGACATAGTAACTATGATGAGGAGAACCGTACTATAGTCCATTGCATGAATCAGGCGGGTGGCGAAAAATGCAGTGTTGCCACATTACTAGTGGAAGTTTCAGAACGGCGCGTATTTTGTACTATCCTACAAGTCTATTTATATACATTATTATCACACAACACTTAAACTACTTCAAAAAGTTACGGAAACCTATAGCGAATGTACTGTGCAGTGAAGACAGGCGATAGAGTGACAGCCCGACGCTCGAACTAGGCAACATCGTTCGCATTAGGATTCCCAATTAGTGTTCAGGGGTTAGCAACTTTCGGCCATATCTCGCGAGGCCGGTTCTATACATGGCGCTAAACAAGCCACCCGCCCGATTTCATGAAGTGGAAATTAGCCTCAGGCTCCCTACAACTGGACCACAGAGATCAGCTCGCGATTCGTTTGGCATCTTTGAACGCGGCGAGAAGTTGGGCGATAGGACCCCTTTCTGTTTGATGAAGCCTTTAATGATAAACAGGTTTTGAATTGTTTTTCTGGTTTTATATGTTTTGATAGGATTACTCAATATAAATCTTTCTTTGCTCAATGTTCTACCTTATCTGCTTTTATATTCGTCTAAACCTTCTTCAACGTAGTTCTTTTTTGAGAGCCTGTCTTGTCTGAGAAGATCTCTTGAGATCGCCTACAGGAGCAGACGTATATAGGGCGTCAGGCATATTTGAGAGCATCTCTCGAAATAGACTACACCATCTGAAGCAGTAGATGCGTATTTCTAGTATGTCGAGTCTGAGAAGATTTGTTTAGATTGTCTACAGGAGCAGATGTATGTAGGACGTCTGGCATGTTTAAGATCATCTCTCTCGAAGTGGACTACGTTATCTTCTCCAGTAGAAGCTTCATTCTAGTATGTCGAGTCTGAGAAGATTTTTTTAGATCGTCTACAGAAGCAGAAGTATGTAGGACGTCTGGCATATTTTAGAGCATCTTTCTAGTATGGCGAGTCTAAGAAGAATTTTTTAGATTGTCTACAGGAGCAGAAGTATGTAGGACGTCTGGCATGTTTAACAGCATCTTTCTCGTAATAGACTACACCATCTGAAGCAGTAGATGCGTATTTCTAGTATGTCGAGTCTGAGAAGATTTTTTTAGATTGTCTACAGGAGCAGAAGTATGTAGGACGTCAAGGCATGTTTAACAGCATCTTTCTCGAAATAGACTACACCATCTGAAGCAGTAGATGCGTATTTCTAGTATGTCGAGTCTGAGAAGATTTGTTTAGATTGTCTACAGGAGCAGAAGTATGTAGGACGTCTGGCATGTTTAAGATCATCTCTCTTGAAGTGGAATACGTCATCTTCTCCAGTAGGAGACAAGCATTATACTCTAGTATGAGGTTTTTTTTTAAATAAAGATATTGTACTTTTGTAGAATCATTTTTTTACGACTAGCTATTTGTTTAGTTTTTTGTTTGTTTAAAGTTAGTTATTTCTGTATTGACCTTGAATGCTCTTTTATCAGTTTTAGAGCGTTGTTATTGTTGCTGTAAAAATTATCAGTTTCAGCAATAAAGTTGTTTGGCCTGACTCATTTAGCATGCGATAAAATTAATCTTGTAATTTATTGGTCGCCGTGAATGGAAAAACAGTGTCATACATTTTCAGAGCGCTTGACATAACTGGTATTCATTAGTATCGGTTCTTTTTTGGTAACGTCAACTATTAAGTATCAGTTATTTTATATGATTTAATAATTTTCGTGAAAGAAATAATGTTTTAGTATTAGTCCGTACACTGAACCGAAATAAGAGCAAAAATAACTGGCGTCATATTTATCAGGTACTTTTAGGAACTTGTTATATTCGTCACTCAACACAGGAATTTAGCTCTTGCATTGACAACTTGTAATCCTTGTATATTCATTTTGAATGGAAAATTTCAACAATTCCAGTTCTTTTTAACGTACTTAGAAAATACCCGTAATAAGTAAAATCTGTTACTTTTATTATCATTCAAGAATTTAAAAGTTATTTCATGTAATTTATTGGTCACAGTTAGTGAACAGATAATTCCGTTTCAATAATAAATTCCTAAGTTTAGAGTTGTGTGGTATTTCCGCAACCAGTATTTTGGAACGTTGTTAAGGTAACTAGTATCGGTTATATTTTATATACGATTTAAAAGTTATTTAAATTAATTTATTGGCTACAGTTGAAGGAAAATTCTTATTGTTATATTATTCAGCAGTGAAGTGTAGAGTTGAACTGTATTTTGTCGATATTTACCGATATTGAAAAGGATCCATTACATTCAGTTATTAAAGAAACACTTAGTAAATGTTTGAAGTATAATTTTGAGTAACAGTTATTAAATTGGCCTAGTAAGTAAGCGTAGTAAACCAATATAATATAGTATAAACCAATAATAAGCCAGTGTATTAGGTAACTATATTTACCGTTAACATATCTCAGGTCATATAATTTAGCTTACTGCTAAAGTACAATACAGAAAGTTACAGAAATAATAAAAACAGCTGTTGCATTAAGTCGCATTTTATAACACTGTGTAATGAAATATACGATGTTTCTGAAAATATACGAAAATGTCATTTAAATTCATTTAAAAATTACTTCGAAATAACTTCTGAGTGAAGATGAAAACGAGCTATTAGTCTTAACCTATCGCCTTGTTTGATTTGGGTTTCTTTTGGGCAATTCATTAGGGATAGCCTTCAAATGACCAACATTCAACTAACCAAAACGTACGTAACTTTCAGCTAACCAAAATTAGCAACGTTCAACTGAAACGAAAGTGCACGGACTTCAACTAACCAAAGTGCACGGACTTCAACTAACCAAAGTGCACGGACTTCAACTAACCAAAGTACATGGACTTCAACTCCTAGACAACTAAAACGCCTGGGTTTACACCGAAACTATAACCCGCAACATTTCTTTCAGTTGAAGTCCGTGTATTTTGGTTAGTTGAAGTCCGTGCACTTTGGTTAGTTAAAGTCCGTGCCACAAACTTTCTTTATTTTACCCTTATGTACATTTCAGTTAAGTAACCATCCTCAGAGGAATAACATACAAAGACTGGTTGTAATAGAGACAAGGTTAGAGGTTGTACAATGACAAGAGTCTTTGTATGTTATTCCTCTGAGGATGGTTACTTTGTAACTGAAATGAACATAAGGGTAAAATAGAGAAAGTTTGTGGTTAAGAGATGTTTGTGTATTTATTATTAAATTCAACCACAGTATATTCCTAATAAATAGTAAAGTCCGTGCACTTACGATTATTTGACTCTCGCGTACTTTAATTAGTTGAAGGTGGTTTAAATTCTGTGCGTACATTTTGGTCAGTTGAATTTTGGTCATTTGAAGTAACCTCTTCAGTAGTCAAAGAAAGAGAGAGGAAGAGAGAGAGAGAGAGCGACAGACATAAAGACAAAGTAAAAGAGCATAGTGCTCAAGAAATGGGAGGGAGAGAGAGAGAGAGAGAGAGAACAGAAACATATAGAAGGAAAATACATCCAGACAGAGTAAATGAGCGAAGCACTAGTGTTAAAGCTATAGAAATATAGAGGACTTATTCTCGTTAGATTCCCTAGCAATGACGTCACTTTTATAGATTCACCCTCATCTAATGGATAGCGGCATGTTTATATGCCGCTAGAAGTTACATTTTAAATATATACAAACATATTTAAAATATTAATTTCTCTAAAAATGGGACGCTTACTACATTTAAATAAAGAATTTAACGTATAAATGAAGAAATTTAGTGTTAAAAGTGAAAGTGTTATATTTTCTGTTGATATTATATTTCGTATTTGTTATTGTTATTACTATACATTCTTAATAATATTAAAATTGTACTTGAAAAATTTTATTTTTTATATTATTTATAGGTTTAAGTATGTTTTTTTAAATAAATTTTAAAAAAACATTTAAACGAATTTTTAAAATAATGAACCATTATAAAATATAGTAATTTGACAGCATATAAATTCGTCCTTGTAATTTTTCGCTGATTCTGAGTGCTCGCTAAATAGGCTATGTTTGTTGGATACATGAAGCCACCCTTTTTATTGGCTGATGAATATATTGGCGGCGTGTAAATATTTGGGGCGGTGGCTTTTCAATACATCTCTTTCAAGGACACACCTTTTGTGTAAATAAATTTACTATTGTCGCTGGACGGGTATTCTGAATTTTGTTTTCAATCTTGTGAATGGTAGGTTTCTCTCGTCTCTGCTGGCAATGTTGTGACAAATATGTAACCTATATATGTAACCTACTGTATATATGTAACACATAGGTTATGTTACTTTATTTATCAAGTGCCTATTATGCCTATTTATGCCTATTATGTAATAAAAAAGTAACTAAAATAAAATATTCTTTGTTGACCTAAATAGGAATTAACTATTGAAATTTCTTTGTCTACATTACTTGTTTATCATTCATAAGGGTTGATGATCGAATTGGCAACGTCGTTAGAACACACACAAAACAATGGAGATTGAGGGCAATACAGTGAAGAAGCAATAAAAATGAATACAATTATGATGAGAAATAGATTTTGGTTTCCCAGTATCTAGAGCTTCAGTTATTAGTACGTTTAAAAAAAAATTTTATTAATATTTTTTTAAGTTCTGGCGATTAGGCAATTTGACTGTTATCGCCTACGGTGGATAGGAAAATATAGATCCTATGTATGGAAATATTCCCCTCCCCTTTAAGGGTATACGGAGGATCATGGGTGAAGGTTGCGATATAGCTTTAATCTACATCGGGGTCTTTAAGAAGTGTGTACCATTACACCTCCTTCCAAGGAAAGGAATCATATTAGGTTGAACTAAGGAAATTATACAGGGGAAATTTATGTGTGGCCATGATCGCTCCCCTCAGCCAGGGTGAAAAGAGGTTTCCACCTGTACGATAACCTCTTATGTGGGTGTTATATGAAGTTAAAGTGTTTCTGTTCTTCAGGCGTTTCATACAAGAAGAAGGAAGATAACTTTTATGTCATTGCCTTCTTCCATTACTCACAATGTTTGCATGATTTCTACAATATTAAGTGTTTTGTCAATAGCTGTGTTTGTAGCCGTGATAGTAGGAGCCTGCTTGATGCCAGTCTAATACCAACATCCCTGATGCAGTATACTACTAGACGCCAGTGTGTGAAAAAACCGACGCTTCAAGAACCACGGAACTGGCTCAGTACAGATACTTATCTTGCGACTCGCTCATCTGCAGACTTAGATTAGGCATTTCTAAAGTGCTTATAGAAGAGTTTGTTTGACAACTACGGTGACAGAAAGAAATTGTGGGGCGTGTACTGCTCAGTATATGAGACACTGTTTCACAAATCGTCGTCCAATCCATGACGTTCCAAAACGAGTGACTCGCGTCATTCCCAAAACTGGGATCTGGTATCATGGCCACAGGTACCCGAATGTTAGACCAATCATAACGGCTCAGGAGATGAATTTAGGGCAAAGGTCACTCACCATAAGCCTCCTGGTGCAGCATTTATATGTTCCAAAGTAACACTTGGCTCTGATATTAACGAAACACAAGAAGCTTTTTGATATCCGGATATTCACTAATAAAAGCGGACCTGTGGCCTAACGCGTAGCATATTTTTGATATTTTGCACAAAACGTGTCCATTGTTAAAATTCAACAACAAACCTTTTATGCATCTAGGATAAAAAACTCCTTGTAAATCTATTTTCTGTAAGGTTAGTTTTAAGACGGACTCCGAATAGTCATTTTTCTTAATGGCAAAAGGAAACACTATTTTACTATAATTGTGTGACACGTTCCGTATTATTCTGTGCGTTCAAAAAGTCCCTCCGTAGAACGTGAATTAGCGCCTTCGATTTACCTGCACTCTGTAGATAAAGTATCTCACTGTATTATGAAGTGTTTGCGCTAAGTGAGTCCACATAGAGTAGGTGAATGCAAACAAAAATGCAAGATCGCTACTCTAACGAGTGATACGGAGGGACCTTTTGAACATAGTGTAATAAAACCTAAATATTATTGTTAATAAGATTTAATAATATTTGTACATATATAATACTTTAAATTTTCTTTCAGGTAAGAAGAGAAACGTTTCTAACAGGATGCATTGGTTGGCCAATTTATTAAGGTATTGTACTTTGTAAGGTTTTAAAAGATTTATTTTAATTATGAGTAACCTCGATCAGATAGTATGTTTCTGTAATGAAAAAAAGAAGAAAAAAGATTTAGAATCGAGAAGAAATTGGACAAAAAGTGCATGGGGACCCCTTCGACCGAGAAGAACACGAATATATGAACACACATTTTGAGTTTATCCAAGTGCAGCGTGTGAATTAGGCGCCCAAGAGCCCAAATTCAATCTGGAGAATCCGGAACCGGGTGACTAGCATCAGACCCGTGGTGAAAGTTAGAGCTCAAACATTAAAAAATAATATTTCAAAACTACTTTATAATCGTAACTTTCAAATATATGATTGTGTAATATAAAGAATAGAGTTACTCTACGGCCATGATTGGACTTCGGAAATCATCGTTATAAATCGTTCCTCTTCGGATATTTGACGGAAAAGACGTCTTAAATGGAATGCCATATTTATATAGTGTATCTCGAACCGTATTTTACGCTTTAAAGTGTTAAAGAATTGTGAAATTATAAATTTTGAATTGATATGGTAATTATTAATACGTATTACGCCTAAGCTATTTATAAGTGGGGTTAAGTTAACGAACGGCGAAGACGTTTGGAATAGTATCCTCAACAGGTGATTTGCGATCCTTCTAAGGCATCGTTTAGACCATTAAGTCCTTACTCGAATGTTTGTTTAGTGACCATTAGAAATCTGTATCATTAATGAATGCACAAAGTACGCTTAAATAGGAAGGCCATTAGGGAGAAATTAGAAGTTGGCGAGTTGCCAAAAGTGAGGCAGTTGTTAAACTATAGAAGCCTGTGTCAGAGTCACAGTACGTTAGGTCTCGTCCCGCAACCTGTGCGCCATTCTGTTGTAATATTTAACCTCTGCCACACATTTCCACACGGCCGTGGCCACGTGATCCATGATTCAATTAAATGTCCCTTTTGTATTTCTCCCAAACTACTACCCACCCCTCAATCTAGCCAGTGCAACAAAAAAAGTCACAAAATTAATTATGTATTGTATATTAATTTAGTATAGAAGTTAAATGGAAATATATAGGCGTATTTCAATAGTCCTAGGGCAGTAGAATAGATTTGATCCACCTATTAATGAGGTAATTTATTGTAATTGTTGTTATAAACAATTTGTATGTCACCTCATATAAACAGGCTAAGTTTATATTGTGTTACCAATTTATATCGTAATTGCTATCGTTCTTGTATTTTACGTACCTTTAAAATATTTTAACGAAATTTTAAAATTATTTCTTTTTGATAAACAATTATTTTTTTTAGTAGAGATGCTAATAGAAGATTCATTAAGTAACAGCTGTGGGAGCTACGAGCGATAAGACACGTCCGGTGGTCAAGAGACAGGTTACATCTTACAGACTTTAGCTTTAAGGCGACCATTCATTATACTAGTACAGCCTATCAGGATTAAGAAAGGGTTCAAAATAGGATAAGGGCATGAATCCTTTAGTCAAGCACATGTCTACAGCGTGGAGTACAGATCTGCAGTCAATTTAGTTTGCCTCCTTGCCCAAGTCAGTTCTCCCCCTCAGGGTCGGCATCTAGCTGAAAACCCGTCTTATATCTCGTCAATAGTAGAATGCCTTTTAAAGGTTCTTGAAGTTTATTTTCTAAAAAATATAAATACTGATTCTCCTTAAGATGAACGTAAGATCAAAATTAAATGTCTAATTACTGTACATGTTTTATCAATAATGCCAGACAAAGCGTTTATATTAAACAGATGTTAAAAAAACTGTATTTTCCAGCCACATGGGGATTTTCAGAGCTTCGATGACTATTTCTGTCGTCATTAGAAGTATTGTAATTTTAGTATGAATACCAGTAATATAAATAAAAAATGTTTAAAGTCAATTCCTACTTAGGTCAACGAAAAAAGGTTTTATTTTAGTTACTTTTTATTAAATAATTACAATAAATATAAATAAAGTAACATAACCTTTGCGTTAAAACAACTGTTGTACCCCATAACCTATAACATAAAATCAGCTGTTTTATGAGTATTTGGAAAAAAAACTGTTAACATCAAGTGTCATCCTCTGGAAGTTTTAAAA
Organism: Prosapia bicincta; assembly: GCA_036971475.1. Taxonomy (NCBI): domain Eukaryota; kingdom Metazoa; phylum Arthropoda; class Insecta; order Hemiptera; family Cercopidae; genus Prosapia; species Prosapia bicincta. The sequence continues at coordinate 296,971,916 of JBAIZL010000001.1, forward strand.
ATTGTATTTGAACATGAGTGAATGAATAAAAAGTATTTTATTAACGATTGAAAATTTCAACAAGATATATATCAGGAGAGTGTGAGCTAATAGAAGGGAATGAATAGACACGTTCTCCATCCTTAGCTCCTGTATTTTAATATTATATTCTAAAGTGTATATTTAGCATGCTATTTTTGTTTTGCTGTTGACTCTGTATTACTTTGCTCAGAATTAAATTTTCAACAAGTTCTATTTATAACCATTATGTGTTTCGCAGATAAAAAAGTATAAGCAACCACCATACACCCATTAGTTAATTCCATAGACGTTTCAACATGAGCTTAGCTAATAGGAGTTTCAGTCTGGGCGGAAACTTCTGGGCGCCTACAAGCATTTCCGGGCACATTTATACGAGCTTTTTCCTTATTTTTCGATGTAGATTCACCACCCAAAGTATTTCCGCTTCTTCGTTAATCACTCTGTATTTGGAGAAGTGAAATTCGTTTCTAGATGTTTGTATTGCCAACTCCAAAAAACATAAACTGAGTCAATATTTTCCTTATTTTGCAATTAATATCTTCTGTGTATTTAAAATCACAATTTCGAAATACTTGTCTTCTTTGTTGACATATTTTATTGTTTTTCTTGAATAATTGTTTTAACCTTTTATTGGTGTTAGTTTTGTTTTCGGTTGTTAATTTCTTATTTTTATATTAGCGTTTATTTAGTCTTTTTTGGTTGATTTGTTTTTAACCTTTTATGAATGTTAATTTAGTCTTCCTTAGTTAATTTGTTTTTTGTTGTTTTTTATTAGTGTTTATTTCGTCTTTCTTAGTTAATTTTGTTTGTTGTTTTTTTGTTATTAGTGTTTTGTTTTCTTGGTTGATTTGTTTTTATCTGTATGCTGTAAGTCTATTAGTGTTTATTTTGTCTGATTTATTTTGTTGACTTGTTTTCAACTTTTTATTCGTCTTAATTTTGTCTTTTTTGTTTATATATTCTATTGTTTTTCTTGAATAATTTTTTTTAAAACTTTATTGGTGTTAGTTTTGTTTTTTGGTTGTAATTCTTTATTTTCATATTAACGTTTGTTTAGTCTTTTTTGGTTGATTTGTTTTTAGCTTTTTTTAAGTGTTAATTTCGTCTTTCTTGGTTGATTTGTATTAATTTTTATATTAGTGTTAACTTTATCTTTTGTTATGATTTGTTATTAACTTTATATTAGTGTTATTTGATTCCACATTCACGTAAGCTACTTTTTAATTAAAACCAGTTGCACATATGTTATTATGTTACGCTTGGCTAAAAAAGTAAATGCTACTTTAGGCAACTGTAACAAACTTATGTATGACGTATGTACAAAGGGTATTAATATATATTAGCGTTTATTTTGTCTTTCTTGGTTGATTTTGTTATCTTCTTCTTTACCCTACTTGGATATTTTTTTCAGTTTTGTTTAGTAACTTATCTAATCATCCAACTCTGCTGGATTTCTCTGTAATTAATAGTTATTCGGCGTGTGTCTATGAACTGTTATTACCAACTCTGAAGTTAGGTCGACAAAAGCATTTCTAAATGTGCGGCTCTTCAAGTATGTTTACCTAAAGATATACGTTTACGCTTGCCAGTTCGGCTTTTAGATTTCTAATTTATTATTCCCCCTGTAAGCTGCTCTGACGTCCAAGATATTTGCATAATGGTGAAGAAATAGCAGCTATTTATTTATAAAGATTCGAGTCCCTCTGTTTTAGAACTTTTGCGAGTTCAAGTTAGAACACAACCCTAACTCTCTCAGCATAGCGGTTACGACGGTAAAATAATTAATCAACTAAAAGGCGTCTTTATAAATTAACCTTGCGACCCTCAAATCGTAACAATTATACTTAATAACTTGCATTTGGAGAGTACGAGTGGAGCAAGCTGGGTGTACCTTGGTTGTATCTATATGTCTCCCTACTACTAAAAGTGTTTGGACGTTTTCATTTTATTTTTTATTTTGTCTCTTTATTATTTTTCAGATCTTGGTAGTGTTGCTCTTTTGGTTGAGGGTTATATTTTGTTGCATATCCTTCCCTGTACTGTATTTGTTGTTGGCTTTAATAGTTGTTATAGTTTATGGGAACTTGAACTAATTAAAACAAAGCAGAAGGCAGACTTTAAGGATGTAGTGCTATTGAAAAGCACAATAAATCAGCGTGCGGTCTAGGCCCGGTGCACATGAGCTTGAAAGTAATCGGGACGCAGAGATAGTTTTCTATCTGATCCCTATCGGAGTTTCAGCGCACATGAGCTAGAATGTAAGCGCGCGTCATTTCCAGCCTATCTTTTTGATAGTTATTTTCCATGTTGGGGACTGGCTTTTCACTCTATGTTGTTTCTCCTACGAGATGGATCATAAGCAAGTGCAAGTTTACAAAAAGAAAGTTTTGTTTTTCTTTGTTGTTTAATTTCTTTTATAAACAATTCTACATCCACATCCAAATCTTCACTCTCCATGGCTGATAGAGTTAATTACTAAAAATATATAAATAAATATAAATATGATATTAAATAAAATGATTAGTAACTATTACAGATTAATATTTAAAACTATAAATCATCATTGATATTAATAACAAATTATCAACCTAATGCATATTAATGTTACACATTGATGTCATTTGCTTATTCAATCATATTTAAAGTTAAACATATACAAAATATGAAATTAGTAATTATATTATCGAAAACTTACCTGATAAAATAAAACAGATAGAAAGTAAGCTGCGGTGCATGTGCGCTGTCCCATTACCAACTGTGTGCTAGTGGAACGCTGACGAAAGATAGGAGGAGAAACCTGCGTCGGTCCTGTACCTATCGAGATAGGCCGAGGCTATCCGATAGCTATCTGCGTCCCATGTGCATTGCCCCATTACTCCCAATGTACGTCTGCCCATCCAGCTTGAAAACTATCTCTGCGTCCCGATTATTTTCAAGCTCATGTGCACCGGGCCTTACTGTGGGCGTTGGGCCCCTGATCATATTTTATTATAAGGAATCGAACGCGAATGTTTCCAGTTTTTAGTTACTGACCCCCAGATTGAATTATTTACAAATAAGGAATGAATTTATAAGTGTAGTAAATCACGCAGATATAGCTTTAATATAGTTAAACAATAATGTTACATGATGCGACTTGGAACTTTCTAGAGGTGATTCTCTCATTGTCATGCACTAGGCCCGGGGTCTCCAACCCACGAACAGATTTTTCCGGCCCACGAAAAGCTAGCATACTGAAAAAAAATTTTATTTGGTAATGTATTTCCTTTTAAGCATTATTACCATTAAATATGAGTACATTACTCGTCTCTCACTTGCCACTTCTTTTCTCTATAACTGTAAAACTAACTGTAAACAAGTAAAAATCTATGCAAGAAAATCTCAAAAACTACCACTGAGGTCTTCATTTAAAAAAAACGTCGTGGGTGTATGAGAGTGTCCCTTGAATAAAAAAGGTTGGAGACCTATGCACTAGGCAGAAATCTACCGCTTACAATATATAAAACATGTAAAAAATATTCATTTAATATATAAATATTTCATGTAAACATAATCCGGAAATGGTTCGTTACGATCGCGAATACTTTTGGCCTGTCTTAACTCCTCCCACGAAATACGTTCGTACTAAAACTTTTGGAACATAAACTTGTGAGCTTTAATAGCAGTTTATTATGATTTTTTAGCTGTAAAAGCAAACCTAACTCTGGCCGTAAAAGCGTATTTTAAGTAGTTTCTGATATATTTGGAGTAAAACGAAAATAAAATGCGCTGAAAACTTCCCTTTTCAATAACTTTTTTTCATTCGTCCAATCACGTTGGAGTACATTTTTTTTAAACCTGTAGTGGATGACAATTGATGTTAATACAGTTTTTCATATATTTATTCAATAATTAAATTATAAAAATTTGGGGGTATTCGAACTGAATATCTTCATGTTCAAAGTCAAGCGTTTCTGGCATTGAGCCAACTTTCCCATAGCTAAAAGTGTATTTCTTAAAGACGTATATGAGTTTCTCTTCTGCTGATATGCTTGTCGTCGAAACCTCCATTATACAACCTTAAATTGTTGCCATGGTTACCACAAAATCTAAACAATGCTCTAGGATTAAAACTGAATGAAAAGAATAAAATAAACAAACAAATTGGATTAATGATATCTAACCTTGCTTCACAAACGGACAATGCGAAAGGAAAGAGAAAAGAAACTACAACACAATGCAACGACGAAAAAAAGCGTATAAATAGTAACAAACAAAAATAATTACTAGAATATTATTTATTTAAACACCATACATAGAAAGGAAGATGGGAAATTGCAAGAATATTTTCTTTCTATATTGACACTTAATATTGTTATTCTGAAATATGTATATACGTAATTATATTAGTTGTAATTATAAAATAAAAAAACTAAAATAAAATATTTCTTTGTTGAGTGAAATAGGAATTGACTTTAAAAAATTGTTATATTACATGTTTGACGTAGAATGGCTTTTTACCTGGGCAATAAACACTTGATGATCCTTTTTCCTTTCGGTGGTGCAGATACGTGGTACACTTTGACTGAGGCCACTTCACTTGGCAACACGTTTGCCTTATGTTATCAAACCTTATTTTGTTTTTTGAAACCAAACCTAACCTAACCAGATACTGTATAGCATCTATATTGTAAATGCAATATTACATCGTGTCTAATTTTTTTTAAAAAACTTTAAGTCTTTAGTGTTTTTTAAACTAAGGTATCTTTATCCTTTTATAATATAAATTTTTGCTAAGTCAGGACCTTATTTTTCCGCGTTCCTACATCACTAGATGTATTTTTTTTCAATTTAGATTGTTGAGTCGATAACTACCTGTTTTTATATCGATATGTTACTATTCTGAGTGGCCATTAAGTAAGGTTTATGTGTTAATGCTCATTGTAAAAAAATGCCTGCGGTTTGACGGCATCATTGCTATAATCGATAACGACTGGCAATTATCTACTTAGTAGAGTCGATACCTTTCATCGAGCTACGAACATTCCTGTGTGGGAATGTCAACGCGGAAAAGGTTCAGTTTTTCCTTTGAATCGATCAACAATCGATAATATAAATTAAGTAGCAAATGTTTGAAAGATTTCTTTGTATCGAGTTTGTACTATGACGTAGGAAATGTTTTTAGTTCTTACTTTCGTAAATTTTCAATTCGATCTGTTGGACCTGGTTAAAGTAGGCTATACATAAACTGTAGTCTATATGTATGTCCGCCTTATACTGGAACGTCTAGCATAACTATGAACTAACCACGCGGTGGCATAATTTCGTTCCATTAGCGCCACCTGATTCCACTCGCCCTCACTTAATATTCCTCTTGCAAAGGGGTGTTTATGAACCAAATGTTCAGAATCTGACTGCTCCGGGTAAAGCCGTTTTCCTTATTGACTCTACTACAGCCATCCTGGTTCTGTGGGGAAACTCACAGAGTGAATATAGAAGAGGACTAAACTCCCTCATAAATGCCAGGTACTCACCTAATTTCCAGTGGATCCCGAATCACGTAGATATCACTATCAATGAAAAAGCTTTCCAACTAGCCAATCTGGGAGCAAGCTTTCCTCAGCCTGAGCCTCTGACTTCACTCCAGTCCTCCAGGTCTCTAATAAAGATAACCACCAAAAATCAGAACCACATTAGACTGAGGAAACTCTCGGCGAGAAAACTGCTGGAAAGTTTTGCCTCGGGACCATTTGAGCAAAACCTGCCCCATTCAGAAGACTCGTCAGAAGGCCCTAGCACCTCACCTCCACCGTATACATGGGTTGCCGGCCCCAGTGTATCTCCTGTGTGGTAATAAAGTGACGAATGCCGAATACCTTCAAGATTGCACAGTCGTGTTTCAGAACCAGGATTACAACAGTAACATCTTCAAGATAGTCCATCTCTACTGGTCAACGCGTCGCCAAATTTCTTAACTGCCGAGGGTGGGCGACCCTACTTAACTGTCGAAGGCACTACTTAACTGCCGAGTAAGTAATGACCAAACTCTGTGCGACCCGATAGAGAGTAAGTACGAGGCAGCGTATGACCAGGTGGTCCAACATCCTTACCTATATTTACAACCCTTCCTATGTTTCGAGTCTAGTTATATTGTCTGATTACTTTAAAATTACAAAATAATATAAATAAATTTATAAAGACGAGTTTACAGAGCGTTTGTTCAGCGAAAAGATTTGACGTTTGGCATTTTCCGGGCCTTTCGTTGCACGTGCCCATGACTTCCGAAATTTTGATTCATAAATGTTACAACTAAGTACTTTTCAGACATGGCATATGGTCTTTGCTCTAAAAGTTTTCTTTCTCTTGAAAGCCTAATTTTTTGTTCCGTATGGAACCGCCTGTCCGCCTGTTTCAATCCTTTTAAAATGTATTCATCAGATACTTCTGATTTGTTACATTTTTCCCATTCAGCCCAATCAAACCCATTCTGATATGTTACAGTCCATTTATTTAAATCCTCTTCTGAGATGTTACTGTCCATCAAATTAAACCGTTTTCTGAGATGTTACATTGCGTCCATTTAAACTCCCTTCCTCAATGTTTTATTATGTTGTTAAGTCAAACCCCTAATAAGATGTTACAATCCATCCATTTAAACCCCCTATGAGATGTTACATTCCGCCCATTTAAACCGTTTTCTAAGATGTTACATTGCGTCCATTTAAACTCCCTTCCTCAATGTTTTATTATGTTGTTAAGTCAAACCCCTAATAAGGTGTTACAATCCATCCATTTAAACCATCTTCTGAGATGTTACATTGCGTCCATTTAAACTCCCTTCCTCAATGTTTTATTATGTTGTTAAGTCAAACCCCTAATAAGGTGTTACAATCCATCCATTTAAACCATCTTCTGAGATGTTACATTGCGTCCATTTAAACTCCCTTCCTCAATGTTTTATTATGTTGTTAAGTCAAACCCCTAATAAGATGTTACAATCCATCCATTTAAACCATCTTCTGAGATGTTACATTGCGTCCATTTAAACTCCCTTCCTCAATGTTTTATTATGTTGTTAAGTCAAACCCCTAATAAGATGTTACAATCCATCCATTTAAACCAACTTCTGAGATGTTACATTCCACCCATTAAACCCTCTTCTGAGATGTTACATAGCGTCCATTTAAACTCTTTTCCTAAATGTTACTTTATATTGTTAAGTCAAACCCCCCTATGAGATGTTATATTCCACCCATTTAAACCTGTACGTATCCTGTAGAAGAGAATTTTTGTATCCTGGCTACAAACCTCTCATGGAAATGAACTATAATTTCTGATGTTTAATTCCAACAAATTCAATCCCGCCAATAGTCAGTCCTTGTGCCGTCACAAAAACTCTACGTCACCTCCAAATTCAAACAACTGTTCATGTTTCCAACACAGATGCCGTATCCATGAAGCAAAACTCCGCTTCGCCACATTACTCAAGGAAATATCTATATTTACAATGTTTTCCTATATTTTGCAGCCGATTGGAATATATAACTCATTATTATCATTACATTGAATTAATTATATTAATATTTAAAGAAATAGAAATACATTTATTTATTTATTGTCATTAGAAATATTGAACAATAATTTAATAGAGTACAGTAAATATAGTAACAATGCCTGTGTGTTTAAACTGCTGTAGAAAACCTGCTGTTCTACGAAATCATGTTATCTCTTAATTTAAGCTAAAATATGAAGAGCAACTCGAGCATGACGGATGAGATGGTTTTAATCCTTTGTAACCGTACAAACCATAGTCATAGTAAGGCAAAAAGTGTATTCACTCTAATAGTTTCATATTGAGTACAGTTAATAGTAACAGAAGTTAGTTAATAAAAATATTTACTGAATAGAATTTATATGTAACGAATTAAATTGAAATTGGTTCTTAAATAGCGTCGGACGCTTCTAAGGCAGCCTTCTTTTCAAAATTGCAATAAAAATATATTACTCACCATCATTATATCGGTAATGAATTATTTATATTAAGATATATCGATATAAAAATAAATTGATTTATTCAAGTGATGAAAAACATTTAATTACCTGTATAACATTTTAACTTGTTAATGTACAACTTATAAGGAAACATGGCCTACGTGTTTAAATCAGCTGTTATACAACATAACCTATAATATAAGGTCAGCTGTTGTATGAAATCATATGTTATCTCTTGTTTTAAGCTGAAATAACGAAAGCGTCTCGTGACTTGCGGTGATTTTACTCCCGTGCAACCGTAAAAACAGTCATACCTAGGCAGAAGAAGTATTCACCGCAAAAGTTTCATATTAATAATACAATGTTAATAAAAAATCTTTATTATGTGTTGAAATCGTTACTGAATAAAAATATAATGTGTAACAAATTCAATTAAAATCTGGTCTTAAAAAGTGTCAGAAGCACCTAAAGAAGATTTATTTTTAAAAAAAAGATTAAAAATATATAATTCATTATATTTAGTTATAGATAATAAGACTTATCGAAATATACATAAATTTATATATTAACTGATTAAAAATATTTAATAGTAACATTTTAATTTAACAATAAATAAACATAACCTACGTATTAAAATCAGCTGTTGTACAGCATAACCAATGACAAAATCAGCTGTCCTATGTAATCATGTTTTCTCTTAATTTAAGATAATATGAAGAGAATCCAGTGACGTGATGAGAGAATTTTACTGCCTTGGAAAAGAAGTTTTCACTTCAACAGTTTCATATGATTCCAGTAGCAATTGATTGCTTTTTTTCGGTTGTGCACGTTCCCCACTAGGACATGCCCTGTAATAACGTTTTTGCAATCAGGGAACTATTTGTTCAAAGGTTAAAACTATTTAGTGCCAGTAAAAACACTGCTTAAAGGTAATCTGTGTTATTAAGTGCATATAGTGATATTAGATTCATAAGGCATTGTGATAATTGCTCTGTGGCCGTGTCCTGATATATTTACTATGTAGAAACGTAATATCTGACATTTGAAATGGAATGCAGGATGTGAATAAATCAATATCCACGCTCGACTTTTACATTTGAAGTGGATAAAGCGTCAGGTGTTGAAATGTGAATTGAAAAGTGAATGATCGATCATCTGTAATGACAGGGACAAAGAATTCGACCTTTTGTTTTCTCGGCACACCTGGTACAACAACAACATATTGAATTTAAAATGTACTAGTGAAAGGCGTTGTCCGCTACCACGGAATTTCCCGGCACTTGATGGGTCAGTCGCTTCGTATGCGGGTATCTCAGCGAACTTGTGGAGCGTCGATCAGGGTTACTTGCAACTATCGATCAGGCTGTCTAAAGGTACGGAATGTCTCGAGACTCGATGGGTCAGTCGCTTCGTATGCGGGTATCTCAGCGAACTTGTGGAGCGTCGATCAGGGTTACTTGCAACTATCGATCAGGCTGTCTAAAGGTACGGAATGTCTCGAGACTCGATGGGTCAGTCGCTTCGTATGCGGGGATCTCAGCGAACTTGTGGAGCGTCGATCAGGGTTACTTGCAACTATCGATCAGGCTGTGGAAAGGTACGGAATGTCTCGAGACTCGATGGGTCAGTCGCTTCGAAAACGGGGATTTTGGCGGAACTTTTGGACCGTCGATCAGGGTCACTTGGAACGTACGATCGGGATGTGGAACGTTACGGATTGCTCCGAGACTTAATGGGTCAGCAGCTTCGTATGCGGGGATTTTGGTGGAACTTGTAGAGCGTCGATCACGGTCACTTGGAACGTACGATCGGGATGTAGAACGTTACGGAATGCTCCGAGACTTAATGGGTCAGCATCTTCGTATGCGGGGATTTTGGTGGAACTTGTAGAGCGTCGATCAGGGTCACTTGGAACGTACGATCGGGATATGGAACGTTACGGAATGCTCCGAGACTTAATGGGTCAGCATCTTCGTATGCGAGGATTTTGGTGGAACTTGTAGAGCGTCGATCAGGGTCACTTGGAACGTACGATCGGGATGTAGAACGTTACGGAATGTTCCGAGACTTGATTGGTCAGCATCTTCGTATGCGGGGATTTTGGTGGAACTTGTAGAGCGTCGATCAGGGTCACTTGGAACGTACGATCGGGATATGGAACGTTACGGAATGCTCCGAGACTTAATGGGTCAGCATCTTCGTATGCGAGGATTTTGGTGGAACTTGTAGAGCGTCGATCAGGGTCACTTGGAACGTACGATCGGGATGTAGAACGTTACGGAATGTTCCGAGACTTGATTGGTCAGCTTCGTATGCGGGGATTTTGGTGGAACTTGTAGAGCGTCGATCAGGGTCATTTGGAAAGTACGATCGGGATGTGGAATGGAGACAGAACGTTGACAGATAAACTTGATGTATGGCTGATACCAACCGAACTAGTTTTGTTATCGAAGATGGCAGTATGTGTAACACATCTAGTTTCGTGGAAAATGCCGAAACAAAAATGGCCGTTGTTAATTAAATAACATAAACGACGCAGGGCATAACAGAATCGTACAAGAATTGTAATAAATTGTCCTGAAGACTTCCAAAAGCCAAATAAGTCGCTTGTAATGGAGTCAGTTAACGCTAACAGATGTTTTTTTAATTCACTTTAAGGTTAATTGGAGGGTATTTTTAAATCATCGATATCAATTTCCTCCGTATTTAAACATACATGACGGCCTATATGATTAAATTAAGTGGTAACGCTTGTAAATAATAAACCCGTATTTATTACGGGTGCGCGGGCTTGCCTTTAGTATTTATTTAATAACCACAAGCGTATTTAGAGTCATATGGTTAGTAAGTAGTAACATAGACGCAAATTTAATTCATTTCTTTAAATCAATTTTTTCAAAGCGTAAATTTCTGAAACTGTATTTTGAATCCACGTTTCAACTTTTATCTGTTATCCCACCCACATGGTTTTTACGTATCACAGACCTACATTGCAAATAATAATCATTGCGACTTTGCTGGTAAACCGGGATGTTTATATACTACAAAAACTCTGCTAATAAAGGGTAATTTACTGTAAGTGGTGTGCGCTACATTTTCTGTATGATGCGAAATGCATCCCCAAATTTTTGTAAAGTTTGATTGGTACAGTCGAATTACTTCGTGAAAAATCAGGGTGTTGGATGCGCAGTGCTAAGAGGCGCAAGTGCGCATGCGCGTTAGTGTGATATCTGAGTGACACTTGAGTTGGTCGCGAAAGCAGCAGGTGGCGGATCTATACGTACCTTTCCAAAAACATTTGCTGATGTTATGTTTTGATTTGTGTTTTATGTTATCTTTTGTGTACGTGCACGTGATTTTAGTTTCTTTAAGAAATGGCACCACCGGGTAGCGCCCGGGTTCTTTCTCATGACGTGCATAAATGATTCAACTCAGCTGGAATTATGTAGTCAGGCTAGTAGCGTAACTTTCTCTTACTCCTCCCCCTCGCAAGCGGCCAAATCTCACCTCTCTCTAACCCACATGGCTGCGCGAGGCGATTTTCGTCAAAGTGGTTCAACTATAGTAAAGTGCAACCTAAATTTTGTAAGTAGGCGATTCAATTCAATATACTTCCCTAAACCCTGGCTGGAACCGTAACTTGTGGGTAGGTCTGTATGTCGGCAAGAGTCGAACATATCTAACTCAAAAAAAATAATTTCAAAATCAAGTATAGATTTAATTTTTTGTTTTGAGAAACGTGTTGCAACTAAATTTAAAATCGGATTATTAGGTCTAAACTGTACTATTTGTACCAGAATTACGGATATAAGAGGTCTGGTTAAACGAGTAAACATTATCGCGGGATTAGGGTTGTGTTATCATCGCTCCCCCTCCCCTCAGGTCTGATGAAGCGCGATCTATGTGACAAGAATGTCTAGATATAAAGAAAGCAACAGAAGGCAAACACATATCACTAAGAAGAAATTGTCTGAAAATGTCAGAACTTGGCAGACTGAAACTAATATGGAGAAAAGTTAGCTGTTACGAAGCTAGAAGATAGAAGAAACGCTATCAAAGGTTTGACTTGGGACATGCAGGTATACACAATTGAAAATGCTACATAAAAAGGACATCGAAGGCAAAATCAGAGCACGCATGAAAAAAATAAGGAAGTGGTACATAATAAAGTACTAGTGCGAGTTTATTGCCTTGTTGTGCAACGTTGCCCAAAGGAGGCTGAAACGTAATACAGATACAACCTACTATCCTATCTGTGAATGTCAGTTAAACCCTAAAATTGGTCGTAAAGCGAGGGATTTTAGAATTTACTTTCTCCGTTTCAAATTACCTTTTAAGATTGCCGTAAGGGATCACTCCTCTGTTCTTACGATCTGTATTTCGTCCTCTCTAATGGTATGTACCATGGCCAATCTGCGTTTAGATATCAACTAGATACGAGATGTTTTCAGTCCGCGTAGTAGCGCAAGAAACCTCTATAAGCCACTTACTATCAAATAGTTATGACATATTTTCAGTCCGCGTAGTAGTGCAAAAACCTTTTTAAGCTACTTAGTACAAACTATATACGAGATGTTTTCAGTCCACTTAATAGCGTAGGAAACCTCTTTAAGTCACCTAGTACCAATTAAATATGAGATGTTTTCAGTCCGCGTAGTAGCGGATAAATCCTTTATAAGCCACTAAGAACATACTACTGTAGTAACAAGATGTTTTCAGTCCACGTAGTATCGCAAGAAACCTCTATAAGCCACTAGTAAATATTAGTTACGAGTTGTTTTCAATGCGCGTAGTATCGTAGATAGCCTGTATAAGTTACTCTGGACTAGATACGCGATTTTGTCAGTCCGCGTAATAGCTCTGAAAGTCTCTATAAGCCACTCAGAGCTTGATACGAGATGTTTTCAGTCCATGTAGTAGTGCAGAAAGCCTATATAAGCCACTCAGAACAAACCGTATACGAAATATTTTCAGTCCGCATAGTAGCGCAAGAAACCTCTAAGTCACTGGTACAAATTAGTTGGGAAATGTTTTCAGTCCGCGTAGTAGCACAGAAAACCTCTTTAGCAACTCAGAACAAGATAAGAGGTGTTTTCACGCCACTGTAGTTGGAAATTTGACATGAATCTTTTTGAAATTACGCTATATTAGGTCTTGTGAATTTCAGAAATATGCGGCTGATTAATTAATAGAACAATAGTTTTACTTCAAATAGAAAAAAAACAAAAATGAAACTCGAAACTTACGCCGTCGTGTAGTTACAAGTAGCTATATAGTCGTGACAGTGCGATAACAGATAAACAGTTGCAAAGAGTGCATACATTGTTTTGGTACAAACTCCAGGCAATCACATCGGAAGTTATATTTCAAAAAATATTTTCTTTGTAATAAAATAATTTTTATATATATTAATATAGTCGCGATGAATGTATCATACACTGACTGATAATTCAAGCTCAAAAACTACCTTTATACACTAAACAGCTCTACTATTTAAAATAGGAAAGATTTGTTTGGTTTTAGTTTTTTGCGACTTCTCTTAGCCAATGTTGGTTTTTTTTTTGTAACCCGAGATAGTGTTAGCTTATATAAGAGTCTACTTCGATCGATCGATTAAGTAATAAATGTAGTAGTGCGGACATTTAGCTACCGGATGTCCTTGATTTGACGGGAGCCTGAGAGTGTTGCTTACAAAAAACTCCTTTTAGCTGCGACGTTTCATTTGTTTTCTGTATCAGGCTTTGTCCTTGTCAGCTTTTTTTTAGCGAAATTGAAATTAAATAAAGTGATGTTGATAAAGTAAAGTATAATTCTATACGTTAAAAATAAATAAGCATACATTAGCTACAACATTTACCTATACCTTTATTTGCAGCCTATATGTTGTGTAACTTGGTTACTTCAAGAAAAGATATCAGTTCTAAATGTAAACTTGTATGCCAACATGTTACTGATGTAGAATATACATACCTTTAATGCATTATGGCCCTTTAATTACTGTATCGTATAATTACTGTATTGCATAATTACTGTATCGTATAATTACTGTATTGTATAATTACTGTATTGCATAATTACTGTATTGCATAATTACTGTATCGTATAATTACTGTATTGTATAATTACTGTATTGCATAATTACTGTATCGTATAATTACTGTATCGTATAATTACTGTATTGCATAATTACTGTATTGTATAATTACTGTATCGTATAATTACTGTATCGTATAATTACTGTATTGCATAATTACTGTATCGTATAATTACTGTATTGCATAATTACTGTATTGCATAATTACTGTATCGTATAATTACTGTATCGCATAATTACTGTATTGCATAATTACTGTATCGTATAATTACTGTATCGTATAATTACTGTATTGCATAATTACTGTATCGTATAATTACTGTATCGCATAATTACTGTATTGCATAATTACTGTATCGTATAATTACTGTATCGCATAATTACTGTATTGCATAATTACTGTATTGCATAATTACTGTATCGTATAATTACTGTTTGAACTTTAAAAGTTATTTCGATTCTATTACCAAAAGGAAAATGTATGTTCATTGCACTAGTTATGTTGAGTGCCATTGTCTCGAGAGGTTGGACTTCTACCTGTTGGTCCGCGGGAGCTATTTTATTTCACTCCTACCACCCAATAGTTGAAGGCATTCCCCTATCCACCACCTGGGGACGTGCTCTCTAGGGGTTACAGGCTCCCCCGTCTGTCCTTCATTGAGGAAAACAAGAAGCTTTGTACGCTTCAATGAATCCCGGCACACGTCGACATCAAAGGGAACGAAGAGGCCGATTCTCTGACCAAGGAAGCGAGGACCATCGAACCAGCCCCCGTGGTTACAACATCTTCCAACGTAAATGCCGTTGCAAAACAGAAGCTCTGCCATAACAACCAAAGAAAATCATCACTTCCCGAGCTTGACTTCGACAGGGAAATAACAAAAACAATTGCCAGACTGAGGACAATGCACCTCAAAGACATGAAAATCTTGCCTGATCGATCAAGAACATACCCTGAATGTAGGCACTGCCCAGGGATACAGTTTGATCCCGATCATCTCTTCAACTGCCCGTTAATCATTGCAGCACTATTTAAAATTGACTTAAACTGTTCTAGGGAGACTCTTTATACGGATAAAGCTGCAGAGGTGGCCAGTGCAGTGCTTCACGCCTTTGGACCCGTGTAACTGTGCTCTCTCTACCTTTCTCTGAACACTTTTTTTTCTTTTTTTTATTGTTTTTATTGCACTTGTCACACGACAACAACAACAACAAAGGAAGAAGTATCCAGTTGAACGAAGCAATGAAATCGTAATGGGAGGATATTTGATATTTGTAAGATGGCAACTGTTGTTAGTCTTCAAATCCCCTTAACTG
>JBAIZL010000001.1:296992318-297029818 GCA_036971475.1 Prosapia bicincta
GCTCATCGTACATGCCGGATCTGCGCCTACCCCCATGCGGGGCAGATGGGCTGCCAGGTAGTTGTGACCAGTGGTGGCTCTGAACTCAGCTACTGCTACATCTCTAGGCAAGCTTCGGGGAATGGGAGAGTCTATCAGCTTAGCCCAGTTCTCCCCTATGCTGGCTTGCCTGTTGCGTGTCCTGGTCCAGTTGTTTACCAGGAAGAGTAGGACTGGAAGGTGGTTGCTGGAAAGCAGTGAAGTTTTCGCGAGAACATAGTTTTGATCCTAGGTGCGGCCTCAATAATACTAAATGTTCGTCTTACAGTTACAAACAAAAAATCAAAAGTTTTAGAATTTATATCAAGTAGTTAGGTTAGGTTTGTCTGAGTGAAATATTTCTGTGATCATAACCTTTGATAATCCATTGCATAAAGTGTAATTTACCGTATCTGACCAAATATGGTGAACATATTGAAATAAATATCAGTTGTCATTGAATAAATGTTCTGCTTGATCAGAGAATCGCCACGTTGTAACAGGATTTCCTTGATAAAATCAAGGAATCTTCCTACATAAATTAACCTTCACCGGCAGAGACGCACCTTAACACAACTGTGCAGACCGCTCGGCTCCGAGGCGTGTCACACCTCGTATTATTGTATCAGCTGTTACGAAACAGCTGTTCGCTTCGTTTCTCCTCATCATTTGCATCAGTTAAACTGTTATATGCGTATTATGTTACCATGGAAATAATCTAATATCAAAGCACCGTTACAAGTTGGTAGTTTTTAGTTTTCACTTTAAAAATGACAAATTTCTTGGCTAGTGTAAGGTAATGTTGATTTCAAACATAACTTAATTCTTACAATTATTGTTAAAATAATAAATTAGTCATACAATATACGTATTCGTGTGCAACCGTGAATTTTAATATAAGGGCAGAACTGTATCTCAGTACTGACATTTGGAGAAATTAATCCCTGGAAAAAGCGTAGTTGCCTCCCTAAATAGAGCTGTTCTTTACCAGAGCAATAAACATTTTTAAAAGTGTAACAATTATTGTTAAAATAATAAATTAGACATACAATATACGTATTCGTGTGCAACCGTGAATTTTAATATAAGGGCAGAACTGTATCTCAGTACTGACATTTGGAGAAATTAATCCCTGGAAAAAGCGTAGTTGCCTCCCTAAATAGAGCTGTTCTTTACCAGAGCAATAAACATTTTTAAAAGTGTAACAATTATTGTTAAAATAATAAATTAGACATACAATATACGTATTCGTGTGCAACCTTGAATTTTAATATAAGGGCAGAACTGTATCTCAGTACTGACATTTGGAGAAATGAATCCCTGCAAAAACCGTAGTTGCCTCCCTAAATAGAGCTGTTCTTTACCAGAGCAATATACATTTTTTAAAAGTGTAACAATTATTGTTAAAACAATAAATTAGACATACAATATACGTATTCGTGTGCAACCGTGAATTTTAATATAAGGGCAGAACTGTATCTCAGTACTGACATTTGGAGAAATGAATCCCTGCAAAAACCGTAGTTGCCTCCCTAAATAGAGCTGTTCTTTACCAGAGCAATATACATTTTTTAAAAGTGTAATAATTATTGTTAAAACAATAAATTAGACATACAATATACGTATTCGTGTGCAACCGTGAATTTTAATATAAGGGCAGAACTGTATCTCAGTACTGACATTTGGAGAAATGAGACCCTGCAAAAACCGTAGTTGCCTCCCTAAATAGAGCTGTTCTTTACCAGAGCAATATACATTTTTAAAAAGTGTAACAATTATTGTTAAATTAGACAGACAATATACGTATTCGTGTGTAACCGTGAATTTTAATATAAGGGCAGAACTGTATCTCAGTACTGACATTTGGAGAAATTAATCCCTGCAAAAAGCGTAGTTGCCTCCCTAAATAGAGCTGTTCTTTACCAGAGCAATATACATTTTTAAAAAGTGTAACAATTATTGTTAAAACAATAAATTAGACATACAATATACGTATTCGTGTGCAACCGTGAATTTTAATATAAGGGCAGAACTGTATCTCAGTACTGACATTTGGAGAAATGAATCCCTGCAAAAACCGTAGTTGCCTCCCTAAATAGAGCTGTTCTTTACCAGAGCAATATACATTTTTTAAAAGTGTAACAATTATTGTTAAAACAATAAATTAGACATACAATATACGTATTCGTGTGCAACCGTGAATTTTAATATAAGGGCAGAACTGTATCTCAGTACTGACATTTGGAGAAATGAGACCCTGCAAAAACCGTAGTTGCCTCCCTAAATAGAGCTGTTCTTTACCAGAGCAATATACATTTTTAAAAAGTGTAACAATTATTGTTAAATTAGACAGACAATATACGTATTCGTGTGTAACCGTGAATTTTAATATAAGGGCAGAACTGTATCTCAGTACTGACATTTGGAGAAATTAATCCCTGCAAAAAGCGTAGTTGCCTCCCTAAATAGAGCTGTTCTTTACCAGAGCAATATACATTTTTAAAAAGTGTAACAATTATTGTTAAAACAATAAATTAGACATACAATATACGTATTCGTGTGCAACCGTGAATTTTAATATAAGGGCAGAACTGTATCTCAGTACTGACATTTGGAGAAATGAATCCCTGCAAAAACCGTAGTTGCCTCCCTAAATAGAGCTGTTCTTTACCAGAGCAATATACATTTTTTAAAAGTGTAACAATTATTGTTAAAACAATAAATTAGACATACAATATACGTATTCGTGTGCAACCGTGAATTTTAATATAAGGGCAGAACTGTATCTCAGTACTGACATTTGGAGAAATGAATCCCTGCAAAAACCGTAGTTGCCTCCCTAAATAGAGCTGTTCTTTACCAGAGCAATAAACATTTTTAAAATTGTAACAATTATTGTTAAAATAATAAATTAGACAGACAATATACGTATTCGTGTGTAACCGTGAATTTTAATATAAGAGCAGAACTGTATCTCAGTACTGACATTTGGAGAAATTAATCCCTGGAAAAAGCGTAGTTGCCTCCCTAAATAGAGCTGTTCTTTACCAGAGCAATATACATTTTTAAAAAGTGTAACAATTATTGTTAAATTAGACAGACAATATACGTATTCGTGTGTAACCGTGAATTTTAATATAAGGGCAGAACTGTATCTCAGTACTGACATTTGGAGAAATTAATCCCTGCAAAAAGCGTAGTTGCCTCCCTAAATAGAGCTGTTCTTTACCAGAGCAATATACATTTTTAAAAAGTGTAATAATTATTGTTAAAATAATAAATTAGACAGACAATATACGTATTCGTGTGTAACCGTGAATTTTAATATAAGAGCAGAACTGTATCTCAGTACTGACATTTGGAGAAATTAATCCCTGGAAAAAGCGTAGTTGCCTCCCTAAATAGAGCTGTTCTTTACCAGAGCAATATACATTTTTAAAAAGTGTAATAATTATTGTTAAAATAATAAATTAGACAGACAATATACGTATTCGTGTGTAACCGTGAATTTTAATATAAGGGCAGAACTGTATCTCAGTACTGACATTTGGAGAAATGAATCCCTGGAAAAAGCGTAGTTGTCTCCCTAAATAGAGCTGTTCTTTACCAGAGCAATAAACATTTTTAAAAGTGTGCTATTTATAAGGTACAATAACCTTTACCTGAGTCTTATTATCATGCAAAACTAAAATGTATATTCTTTTTCTTTTCTTTTTTTGCTGAGTATTACTGAAAACTAAAGAAGACAAATGATTCACATTATTTGTTTCCATTTCCAACTAGTTTACAGGTGTACGTTTTAGCATCAATATGTAAACACTTGCCTTTAGTAACATTTACTTTTTGTTTGAATGAGGATACTCTTTTCAGGATATGGATCATATTGTTAATTCCGACCGCAATTGACCTTTCGGTTTTTTAGAGGTTAGGAAAACTGTGAGAAAAATGTATTAATGTTTGAAGATAGTTTTCTTGGGATAATGATGTCAAAGGCTTATGCGATTAATGGCCAATGGAATTCATCTTCTAAAACAGCCATTCCCATTTAGACTGAAAGTAAGTGCTACTACATTCAAGGGCTTTCATTTTATTGTTAAAATAACCAAGTTAGATTTTAAAAAACTGCCTTTTATATTCATAACACACACACACACACACACACACACACACACACACACACACACACACAGAGAGAGAGAGAGAGAGAGAGAGAGAGAGAATAATAAATGAGATAAAAAAGTGCAAGAAATAAATTGAAACAGTTGCTAGGGTAAATTATTTATTCCAAATTTAGAATCAAGTATTCGGGTTATAATGAAATTAAACAAAAAAAAGTTCCAAGTACATATAAATAAACGAGAACAATTCATAAAAAATAGTTCTTTACATTAATATAGGAAGTAATTTTTAAGTCTCACAAATTCTCTAAATAATAACTGAACTCAGATAACGTAACTTTAAAATTCCTGTTACTTGTTATCAGGAACTTGGTTACTGAATACTTGGTATCCAGGAAAAAAAATCACTTGTTAGCTACTTATATTTATGCAGCAATGCTGCCTCATAAAAGATTCTACAGAAGCACACACGTGTTTTCGTCATGGAGAGAATATTTTTTTATATCTAGGCAGTTGCGTCCTTATTAAAAAAAACTTGGTATTGATGAAGCTCACCACAGCATCACCTGTTTGGCCCAAAGGATGTGATGTATGACACCTGAAGATGATTAGTTTGTCAGCTGAGATCAGCGTAGTTGTAGATGACGTCCTCCAGCGTAACTTGCTCGATCTAGCCTTCACGACTTCAGGACGGGTTATTGCGAATGGGGCTGTATTTGATACACCAGTTTTTATATTCACGACTTTACCAGCATAGATGTAAAACAATAATTCGAGATCAAGGTTGCACTGTAGAGGTGAGCGGCGCTGAAGGTAGGGTTCCTTGAAGGACAGTACACGGGAAGTCCTTTGAAACTGCGTCGTTACAAACGCATTTCCCCCTCAACACAGGCAGCTTCTGAAGGATAAGCTTTATGGGACCCAAATATTCGATGCAGAGAGTTTTGTTTATAAAGTTCTTATGTGTTCTGCAAGATGGTTAACTTTTCAATTCGCGCCCTGTTATTTGCATGTTCCACTTCAGTGTTAGTTATTTTAAAATAATAATAATCCCAACTCTTTCTATACCATTAAAAATGGCTAGGTAGGAATAGAGTAAAGCTTAGTATTCAAGTAAGTTCACTTGTATCAAGTATGCTCATTTCATCAGGCTGGGTCGACCTGAGCCTGATAAAGCGAAGAAATGTTTTGGCGCTATCCCAGGTCCTAATAGTACTGTAGTGCGGACCACGTAACCGCGGACTTGGGCTTGAGAGATCGCAGTAGGTGAGACGAGAGGTAGAGGGTCAGAATAAATACTTTCCTACAAACATGATAAGAACTGTCAAAACGCTTGCTTGCATGGGGCGGTTAATATTAGATAAATTCGATGATGAATTAACTTCGGTATGAAATAACAATCTTGAAATATGTGTAGACATATCGGGGTGCAGAAGCTGTGGGTGCATAGAACGTTCTGAATATGTAACATGTTTTAAGAATTGGTAGTACACGAGAAATCTCGTGTTCGGTTACGTGGTCCACACTATACTCTGCCCACTAGACAGGTCAATACATTTAAAGTGAATTCTTTCTGTGCGTCTGAACAGAAAAATTGTACAGGTAAAAATCTTCGAGTTGCCCCGCTCCAACAAATCTATATAGTTGTATATAATATGTGGTGTATTTAACAATTTTAGTTTAAATTAAGTAGTAACATATGATTTCACACGAATGCTGATTTTATGTTTTAGGTTATGTCGTCGAACGCGTTTTAACACGTAGTTCCTGTTTTTTAAAATTTTTTTATTGTACTTTATAAAGTTGAATTGTTATTATTGAATATTTTAATCAGATTATATATAAATATATATATATATATATATTTTAAACAACCTAGGTTATTCAAATACAAGAATATTTATTAATTTATATTCTTGTAAATATGAATTAAATTTATATGAATATAAATTAATAAATATTCTTGTATTTGAATAACCTATGTTGTTTTAAATTATTAAACAAGAAAACGTATTATATATATATATATATATATATATATATATATATATTTATATATATATATACATTTATATTTCTCTTACTACAATTAATTTAATGTAATGATAATATTCTGAATCAAAATTTTGAAACAAATACTTCGCTAAGGGCGTCTGGTACATTATAAGCTTTGATTTCAATTAAATTTGTTATTCAGTAGCTTTTTCAAGATATAATAAATCTGTGTTATTAACTTCATTCTCTTATTATTACTCTATGTTAAATAGATGCTTTAAACCTCTAATAATTACATTCTTCAAATTAAATTCACTTCCTCTTGCTAGTCTGCTCTTTTGTTTCACTTGAGACATTTTGTTTTTTGCGTTATAGTTTTTATCTAACTTAAGATTTAACACTAACATAATAATTTAAGTTGTCCGATGGAAACATCTTGATTTCATTAATTTATAAGTAATTATTTATAGAAAAATGTAAACATTATTAACGTACAGTGCTGGCGCATTTCCAAACAGTCGTTGCATTGACGAAGCTTAACGTGCTACACGAGTATGTTACTAGTTGTCACTTAGTTCTTCTAAAATTTACCCCGTACTTATGTTCCTAAAATAACGGATTCGTCACAGTTCTGGAAATGCAGTTATTTAAATTGGTTTTCTAGTTTGTAGATTTCTCTTAAGACCTTAATACCTCGGGGCTAAATAAAGAAGTACATTAGATATGTATATTGTGTGTTAAAATTAGACACATTTATAAAATATATTTTATGTTAGACACCTTTCTTCGCCGTGCTCTTTAAATAAACTACCCACTCTACTGAATCTTTAACTTTTCCTACTCCAGTACCCGAAGACTTATAAATAAAAATAGTCCCTCGTACCTGCCATTATCATCTTCGTTAGACAGGTAGTGACGTCTTTAAGGCTCCAGTACAGAGTTTGTCTACCTCTGTTAAGCAACTCTGAGTTCGTGCTAGCACCTTCTCCATCTCCCAGGGGTTTATGTCCTTACCATATTCCTAGCTATATCCACAAACCTCTACAACCCTTCGTAACGATATAACTTCTACTGACTGTACGAAAAATACAAAAACGTCATAAATAATTTTTTCCCCCCGTAATGCAATTTCACCTATAGAAAGAACGCGGAAAGGCCTTAATTGCAAATTTGGTCACGCCTAGATTAAATTTAAATGTTTTTTTTAGTTAGTTCTATTTTATTGTGGTTATTTTCTGCACTTGTTAGTAGTGTAACGGTCAAGGACCAGCCCTTGAATTATTGCACACAGCTCTACTATTTTACAAGTCCTTTAACTCTAAAACGGACGCTATAGGTCAAATTTTATAAGCTGGCACTTGTCTTTTATGTAGAAATTGTGTATTCGTCGTCTAGAAAAGATCAGTCTCTGTCCGTCATCTCTCGCCAAGGCCGTAAATCGCTGCCCACCCTTAGACAATTTTCTTAGCACGCTTACGTGAACGCCATATTCCCGTTTGTTGTTATTTAAACTATAGTTTATAACGTATAATAAGTAACAAAATAATGAGTCGATCATATGCGTTAGTGGAAGTCAGATGTTTTTTAAAATGATTTGCGAGCACGTACCCCTCCCCTCGTCCTCGACCTCTCGCCAAGACCCGCACCTCCAAGTGCCAGCTTATAAAACTTTACCTATACAGCCAGATCTCTCGTAGTAAGGCTTGGAACGTTCTAGAAGTAAAGCGGATAGAATATACTAGAAGCGGCAAACCGATATATAAAAAATTAGTTAGGAATGGAGAGGATCAGTGTAAAGTAGTGAAGAGAGAACAGGTTTAGTCACAAAATGATACAGTGTGTTGATTGTAAACTATTAGCCCAGTAGGCTACTTATTATTAGACCTAATTAAAACAGTGTTTGAGCGCTTTTATAAATGTCAAGTGTGTAAATAATACTAACCATAAAAGTGTGTGCGTTAATAAATAGTTATTTACTCCTACTGGCTTCATAATTTATTGAACCTATGAAAGAGCCTAACAAAAGTAATTTTTTATGTTCAGCTGTAAGCATAAATACATAAATAATGATTTTAATGTAAAATGATATTGGGTTAGTGATAAATATTAAAATTAAATAATTATAAAATCGATTCCATATGATAGAAACTGTTCAGCTTACTTCTAGTAATTAGACGACCCTGTAAAGTTGTGTTGGAAGATAAATAGGCTAAGGTGATGATATTGCTGTCGGTAAGTGTTCAGTGTGACTCAGAAGTAGACGTAATAAATCGATTCCAGTTCTGCAAGGGACAGAAAAATCGATGTTTATGCTCTCTTATACTGTATTCGTATCAGTCATTCTGTGGCGCTCCCTGCGTTACTGTATAAATATGTTTTGTTATGAGAGAAAAGAAATTGTTGTTAAAGGTTTACAAAAACTTATAGCACGCTCCAACATTAAATTTTGTAATGTAATTTATGTGGTTACATTCAATGATGATTATGATTTTGTGTTGGAACGCATGTGAGTAAATAAATATTTGATTGAGTGGCTATTTCTTATTATTTTATTATTTTTATATTCTTTCTATTAGCTCACACTCTCCCAACATGTATATATGTCTTGTACACATTTTCAATCTTTAATAAAATACGTTTT
Organism: Prosapia bicincta; assembly: GCA_036971475.1. Classification (NCBI taxonomy): domain Eukaryota; kingdom Metazoa; phylum Arthropoda; class Insecta; order Hemiptera; family Cercopidae; genus Prosapia; species Prosapia bicincta. The sequence continues at coordinate 297,001,091 of JBAIZL010000001.1, forward strand.
TATTCATCCGATCAAGTTAACATTTTTTTGAAACTTATAGCGGATGACAATTGGTGTTAATACAGTTTTTTTCTAATATTTATTCAATTATTGCATTATAAAATTGGTGGGGTCCTACCGGAATCGAACTGAGAATCTTCATGTTCAACGTCTAGCGCGCCTTGGCACTGCACCAAACTGGAAATATTTCTGGAAGATGTGTATGAATTTTGTTGCCCCCGTCTGGTTATCGTAGTAAACTCCATTCTACAACGTTAAAGTGTTGCCATGGTTACCTCACATAATCATAAATAGAGATCTAGGGTTACTAAAGGAAACCCTAAGTTTTCCTACTTGTTTTTTTTCAACCTAAGTAGGAATTTATTTTAACAATTTTTGTTTATATTGTTGTTCAGCCCCTCAAGATCCAATACATTTTTTAAAAAATGACGTGGTAGACACTTTATGTTAATACACTTTAAAAAAAATTTTAATTCATTAATTGAATTTAATTAATTGATATTAGTTTTATATTGAAGAAAAAACATTTCACAAAAGGGGCAAGCTATGCAATATAATTATTTCGTCCCTTATCACATTCGGCAAATCTTAAAGTTTACCTCAATCGCACTATAAATGTAACCTAACATTAATGGACACGCTCGTTGCTAGCAAGAGAAGTTATTACGAAATACCTATTTGTTATTTCCAAAACCGACATTTAGCAAGCGTCTTTGGTAAAACCTAGTATCTCAGAAACTCTTAATGGTAAAACCACGAAAAATTATCTCTATGTATAAAATGTTATATTTATACACCCCCAGTTAGTATATCCAAAGATTTACTAGTAGCGCAGGCGCGCGCGCACACACACACACACACACACGATGATTTATAGTTAATATACAGAGTACATCCGTTCATTTTGTAGTGCATAAAAACGCAGTCGGTATGTTTATTACCATATTTAAACTATATAATTAACATTAATAAAAACAGCAAAATGCGCAAAGTATACAATACAAAATATAGCATAAACATGGCATATGCCGTGTATAATATATGCAATAAACACTATATTTACAATATGAAAGAACACAATACGAAAATGTTATTAGGCTCTAACATGTTCAGTAGAATTTTCGTTGTTCAGTCGTGAAACGACGTTCAACGTTGATTCAACGTTATCTTTGTAGAACTGTTAGTTAAACTAGAATTATGTTATCGTAGTTGCTTTTATATGTTTGTTTCTTTTGCAAAGAAAGGTTTAACTTTAGGTTTTGCGTCTATATTTTATTTCTTGTTTATAGTTCTTTATGCTGATGTATTTATAATTATTGTTGAAAAATGTGAATGTGTGTGTGTGTGTGTGTGTGTGTGTGTGTGCGTGCGTGCGTGCGTGCGTGCGCGTGTGTGTGCGTGTGTGTGTGCGCGCGTGCGTGCGTGCGTGCGTGCGTGCGTGTGTGTGTGTCTAAAAATTGTTATTTTTTATGTGAATTTTTTTAGACGTAATTGTAATGTTGTCTACTATACTTGTATCCCTGAATGACGACAATTTAGTCGTCGAAACGTAACCGAATTTTTAATAAAACAATATTTTTTTACTCGCGTATCAACCGAGTTTTTGTAACAAAAAATATATACTTAAACACATTAGCTATAGAAAATACTAACAACGCCATTTACAAAAGCCTTCATGAAAATGGAAAAAATGTAGGAGAAAAGACGTAATTTTAAAAGAATTTATCAAATTTTAAATATTTCCTATCAGAACTAAAGTGAATCACCAGATATGGGTTTACTTATCTGGTGTCCTTCGAACACAGCCAAATCAAGGGGACATTACTGAGACCAGTGACGGCAGTTTCCACAATGTAATGCAACCAGCACTGTTTAAACATATGAGCTCATACAAAGTTTGTCAATATCTTATTACTAATAGTGGTTTTGTGAACACAAGTTCTGGAGTAACGATTCTCAAGTGAAGTGAATTCCAAATAACAATTGTACCTCCGACTTCAACCACTACAAACTATCATCGGATTCCTTCGAAATTATAAGTTTGTAAGTATAAATATATGGCGCCTAGTTCTGTATTTTTTTAAAATTTTAAATTAAATGCAATTTTGTCAATTTTAGATTAACTGTATAAGACGGAATAATAATATGTGTCTGTCTCTCTTTTTGATTCATTCTCTCTCTCTCTCTTTTTTCTCTCTCTCTCTCTCTATCTATCTATCTCCCTACCTCCCTATATATATATATATATATATATATACACACAAATACATACATATATGCGTGTGGGGGGGGGGGGTGCGCTGGCGCGTGCACGTGTGTGTCTGAGAGTGTGTCTGTGTGTGTGTCTGTGAGGGTGTGTGAGAGAGAGAAACGAGAGAGGTTGTGTGTGTGTGAGAGAGAGAGAGAGAGAAGGGGGGGTGTGCGAGGAAGAGTTTATGTATGAGTGTGTGCGCGCGCGCTGGTTTATAGGAAAATAAATATCAATGAGTTATTTGCAACATATGAAACATACATATACAATTTCGAAGAATTTTCCTTTGTTCAATTTATCAGGCTGTCAATGTGACAATTTTTTACCTTTGTTAAATATTTCGTACAAGACCCTAATAACATGAAGTGGTTTTTGCAAAAACAAGAACAAAATAAAATGTCTCTAAACGCGTTTTCAATAAAAAAAGCTTTCTCTTTCTTCACGAACAATTAATTTACTTCACATCTAACTTGATCTATCGATAAATCAAATTGTACCTCGCAGACAGCGGGACCAGTTATGTTGATTACGACATTTTGGGCGAAATCCCTGACCGAGCCTGTCAACTGAGACAAATGGCCTGTCAATACGATTTCAGATATTGACATGTTTCACATGCTGAAGAATGTGAAATTCGTTTAACAGTTTCTCAATATGCTGAAGTCTTGAAGAGGGCGAGACTGCGTTAGAGACACAGTTCTTTTGTTCTGAAAAACGTTTTGGATCTAAATAATGTTAATATGTATATCCAAAAAGCTGCGTCCAAGTACTTAGTAAAGCCATTATCGTAAAATTTAAATTTTATTCCTTCCCTATGGAAATTTATTAACCGGACAGTGCCATAAAGTATCGCTTCGTGTTATGTACGCGACTGTTTACGTAAATGCCCATTCCTTCATGGCACAGATGTAAAGCCATTACACGACACGGGATACAGCCGAGGCTTTCTAATTAACAGTTATTCACTGGACGAAACATAGTTCTGCCAATAGCATTGCCCAGCCGTACATTACCTGTAATTAGCTGTTGAATAATCAATGAAAATTAGTTCCACATAACCCACAAACTCCACTTCCGATGGTAAACAAATATATAAAATGACCCCGTTAAAATCAAAATAGCTTCACTATTTACAACCATTTATGATTTTTACGACACAAAAGCGTGTTAAACATGACTGCTGAGCGTGTTAAATGAAAATGGCTTTCCTTTTTACAAACATTTGTGTTTGTTTAGTATTTAATAGGTAATAGTGGCCCAAATACTGGTCCTCTTTAGTTTTCAAGTGTGTTACAACAAAATGCGATCCTAACACGATACAAAAGGGTGTTAAACATGTCTGCTGAACGTGTTAAATGAAAATGGCTCCCCTATTTACAAACATTTGTTTGTTTGTTATTTAATAGGTAATAGTGGACCAAACACGGGTCCTCTTTAATTTTTACTTGTGTTACTACAAAATACATTACTATCTAAACACGAAACAAAAGCGTGTTCAACACTAACAACGGAAGCGTGTTAAAATCTAAACTGCTTCACTTTTTATAAACGTTCCTGCTTGTTTATTATTTAATAGGTAATAATGGACCAAAATGGGTTTTATTTAGTTTACACATATGTTACTTAAATAAATATGATATAAACAAGAAACAAAAGAGCTGGGAAACATAAATAGTCCTAATACAAAAAAAACTTCAACATCCTAAACATAGCAACACAGAAAAGTGTATAAACTCAAAGATTCTTAATAACCCACAGCACTATATTTTACTACCTCACTTTATAGCTATATTACAATATAGCTACAAAGTATCCGGTTAGATTAATTTTAGTTATAGATTAATAAACAGTTATGAAACCTTGCTCCAATAATTACACAACTTTTATGTACGTTTCGCTAACACAGTTAGCATCATCAGACGGTTATAAAAATGGTCAAATTTTTCGTTCATAAAGTTTGTGTAAATATTTATAACAATGGTTTATAAATTATAATTACGCTACTGTGCTCCTTATTGCTTTTGGATACAGAATTTCAAAATTCCCCAAACGTGACGTTTCAGCCGACTTTACCTGACGGTATTTTTCAATTTCTTCGATTAGTTCACTCTCTCTCTCTCTCATTCTCTCTCTCTCTCTCTCTCTCTCTCTCTCTCTATATATATATATATATATATATATATATATATATATATATATATATATATATATATATATATATATATATATATATATATATCGCAATATGTATTCTTGTGTATTAATAAAGAACTAAGTCAAAATACAAATACAAGAATTGAATTCTAAATTCAATTATAATTCTTGTATTTGTATTTTGACTTAGTTCTTTATATATATATATATTCTTTAACTATATTACAAGAAAACATATCACTATATTTAATATATATATATATATTAAAGATGGTGATATGTTTTCTTGTAATATAGTTAATAAATTAAAAATATTTCAAAAACAAGAATATATGCAATAAAAGTATTCTTGTTTTTGAAATATTTTTAATATATACACGAGTATAATATACGTGTTCAAATTTTGAATCGTTGATAAAGTACTTTTTATTTATCCGCAACAGTTCAAATACTTTTTATTTAAACTTGTTGTGGATGTCTCGATGTTAATAGTTTTGTCAAATATTAATTCATTATACTTAAAATTTTATAAATAAATTTTGGTTTTATATCCGAGAAAAACTTTTCAAAAAAGAGGCTACGTATGCAATATAGTTATTTCGTCATATTCGATTTAAAATAAATGATAGCATATGATTTCACAGGACAGCTGATTTTATTGGTTAGGTTTTGTAGTAGAACAGATGTTTTGCGCATAGGTTAAGTTATTTCATTTATATTAATTGTTTTTATTTATTAGAATAAACTAAAATAAAATTTTTCTTTGTTGACCTAAGCAGGAATTGACTCAAACATTTTCGTATGTATTACGTATTTAACACATACAAATATCAATCAATAATAAACTTGAACAAAATCGTTAAGATAGTAAGATGGCGTCTGGTGCAAATGGTGACCGTCTCACCCTATTGCTAGGGTAATCCTATTCCAGTTGTCTGTGTATATGGGGTTGTCTTTACCCCCATCTAATAGATGTATTTATCTTCACTTAGGGATTATGTTTAATCGTTTTCAAAAGGGTCGTTATATTATCAGACATATGAAATAAATAAATAACTGTACACGAACTCACAAAACAATATACAGTAGTTTATTTGACAATAAAGTCAAATAAAGACTGTTTTATGAGTCGTGTGGATTTAATCATAACCTCAACTCACAATGCAGCTCAATTATTACTCATAATATGGAATATATGGTTAAAGGATATATATATATATATATATATTATTATTATTATTTTATGTCAGCCATTATTAGAGTCTATTACGCATAGGTTATTTACATGCTTTTGTAAAGCAGATTAACGCTAAATTAAACTATACATTTTCCTAAATGTAGTAACCTAATATACAGACTTGTTTAGGATTTCAGCTGTTAATTAATTAGGGTAATTCGCCTAGTTTATTTAGGTGCATCTCAGTCGGCGGTGCCACGTCTGATAACGTTTTTTTTCAGGTTATTAAAACTTTCCTCCTCCCAAAAAGTATATCAAACAAGGGGTTAACATTAAGTTCACGTAATTTAAAGCTTTTTTTAATATCAATTCCTACATACATCAACAAAGAATAATTTGTATTTTACTTTCTGTTAATTTTATAATTACAATTAATATAAATATCTATATACATATGTCAGAATAACAATATTAAGTACAAATTAGAAAGTGAATTTCCCTGAAATTTTCCATTTTCCCTTCTATGTATAGTGTTGGACTTATATTTTTATTTGTTAGGTCTACTATTTATACGCTTTCTTTTTTTCGTAGGTTGCATTGTGTTGTAATTTCTTTTCGCTTTTCTTTTGCATTGTCCGTTTGTGGAACAAGGTTCGATACCATCAATCCAGTTTGTTTGTTTATTTTATTCTTTTCATTCATTTTTAATCCTAGAGCATTGTTTATAATACGGTGAGGTAACCATGACAACAATTTAAGGTTGTGCAATGGAGGTTTTTCATGTAGATCTTTGAGAAATTTACTTCTAGCTATGGAAAGTTGGCTCAGTGCCAAAAAGTGCTAGACCGCGACATGAAGATATTCTGTTCGAATCCGACCTAGACCCTCCAAATTTTTATAGTTTAATTATTGAATAAATACTTTAAAAAACTGTGTTAACGTCAATTGTCATATCCTATAGGTTGAAAAAATGTATTTGAACTTGATTGGATGAATAAAAACGTATTTTATTAACGATTGAAAATTTGTACAAGATATATATATTAGGAGAGTGTGAGTTAATAGAAGAAATTTAAAAAAAGAAAAAACCAAGTAGGCAATACGGGTGCTTTCGCTTCGGGAATAGATTAAGGAGCCGACTAACTTAAAGAGTTGCGAAAAGGGGGAAAGGGCGAGCAATAAACGCATCAAAGGAAAGCATCTACTAGTGCCACTGCAAACACCAAAGCCAAATATTTAGATAGCACTGGAACAGATCAAAGAGCCACAGTCTGGCGTATTTATACTTGATCGTTTAACACATTATAATACATCCAAAGTGTGTGTGTTTATTGCCTTAAAGATTGCAGTAAGAACGACCCTTCCGCCTGTGTCTGTGCGCCGTGTTCCGGGAGATAGAACACAACAACGTCATTGGACAATCAATTGAGCTAAACAAACCTCAATTAATTAGGCCTACTCAAATTTCATAAAAATGATACCAAACAACAGGATATTAGAAACATTCAGAAATAAAATTTGAGGTTTTGAGCGTTTCAATGCAAAATGTACAGTCATCAGCCAGTATAATTAATAAAATATCTACGCACTATTATACAATCAGACATTGCTATAGTATACACGTTGAATGATGCATACACACGTCTACTAACTGATGATGACTTTGTAATTTAAACGCGTCCGAGATGATAATTTATTGAATCGCCCTTATTGTTTCTCATTATTAATTACTGGCAGAGTACCGGTCCTTCGTACGGGTTGAGGAATATTTATTTGTATTGATTTAATTTGTGTTTGGGTTGAATTTAATTTACTGAAATTAAATTTCAATAAATATATCAAACTATAGTTTATAAACCTTAAGCGATTTAAGGGAAATCCCTGGCCGTTAAGGGATATTTCAAGGTCAGTAGGGCGGTGCCCTGACGGAATTTCTAAATAAAAATAGGCCTATGTGATAACCAGGGACCCTATGAATGTCTATGTAAAATTTCAGTTCAGTGGGTAAAGTAATTTTTACATGATTGAGTAATACACACACACACACACCATTAGATTGTTATATATTAGTATAGATTACTATGTGGTACTTTTGCACTAAACGAAGGCAACCCAAGCGAATGTACCACAAATATTGTTGAATATGTTTTTTGAACGCTTAAAATAGTTTTGAAGTTCAGGGACGTGATACAAAATACATTATAAACAAAGAAAAACATATTTAAAACTTCGGTAACCATAAATAGTCCGTTAAACATTGGAACATAAACATAACCTCACTGGACAAACATATGCTACTTCTGTATCAATAAATTCCAAAACAATTCATGCCCTATGTCTTATCACATTATTATAAAGATATATACATTGTTACAAATTATCTGATTAGAATGGATTTGGTTTTTAACAAAACATATTTTTTTTTTATAAAAAAATAAATCTACCATGTATTTAGCCTACATTTACATGGTAGATGCAAATAAATTATTATACCAACGACCTATTAATCGTAAATGTAGATTAATACATAATATAGATGTAGATTCATGCCTTGCGTGAAACTCTGCATTCTCCGCCATGCAAAAACGTAGCCTATACCGAACCTTACTTTCCGCCATCTCGCTTGTGAGTAAGTCAGCTTTTGTTGCTAAACTTTATAACCTACTTTTGACTACCAAATCTAGCCCAACTAGATATTTTGAAGATCTAAGTACGTCTAAACTGTAGACGGGTGATTCCCGTTTAATGTTAAAGTTTTTTTATAATTTTTGTGTTTAGGTTTGTCACACAAACATCAAAAGTTTTTGTATTAAAATTAGTTGATTACAAAAGAAGATAGAAAAATCTCACAACTAATATACACGAATGCCATCTCCCTTAAACAGCATATTAACTGATCCCAGAAGGCGAAGTAATGTAAAACAAATACTGCCTTTTGATTGGTCTGTAGCTCCTCCCACTCCACCAACAACTGTCAAATTCGTAGAGCCTTTAGAAAAAATTATTTTTGTCTCAGACGTGCAAGCTTCAAAATAAATTACATGGGCCTCAAATAAATAAAATGTTTATATTATTATAGTTAAAAATTGGAGCATTTAATTCTCGCCACAATATTATAACATGTACTTGTACGTAAACATCAAATGTTTATGATTTCAACTATATCATTTGGCAGAGTTATTAATATTTAGCTGACAGGGTAGGTATTTTATAAATTACTTTGGTAATTAAGATCTTCAAATCAAATAAGTACTTACCTACTTTACTCGGAAATTGAACTAAGTAATTAAACAATAACTGCCATACCTATAATATAGGTACCTATGACACATTATATTATAATGTGAAACTTATATGTTCTACATTAACGAAACCAACATTACCACTTTTCTCTAAAATAATAAAACTTGCCTCCACCCCATTACAAAAAAAATAAAAATTATATATATACATATATATATATATATATATATATATATATATATATATATATCGCAATATGTATTCTTGTGTATTAATAAAGAACATAAGTCAAAACACAAATACAAGAATTATAATTAAATTTACAATTCAAAGCTTTTCGTTGGCTAACAGTACCAACATCATCAGGAATATTAAACAATTCATTCCTGTTTAATATTCCTGATGATGTTGGTACTGTTAGCCAACGAAAAGCTTTGAATTGTAAAATCAATTATAATTCTTGTAATTGTATTTTGACTTATGTTCTTTATATATATATATATATATATATATATATATATATATATATATATATATATATATATATATATATATATATATATATATACCTATATAGAATATAATATATAGGTAGCTAAAACTTTTTAAAAAAACCTCCAGATTTATTAAAGATATAAACTAGGTGGTATTGTATTTTCATTCAACCCAAAACCTAGAGTGCAATGTTTCACAATGATTCAACGATTCCCAATGTTGACAGTTGTTGTTGGTGGAGTGGGAGGAGCTACAGACCAATCAACAGGCAGTATTTGCCTTACATAGCTTCGCATTTTGGGATCAGTTAATATGCCCTCTAAAATAACGAACGCGGAACCCGTTGAAACTGTGAAACATAACAGTTACACAAAACCGTCAACAAGGAACACGGGTTGTTCGGCTCATGGAGCACAACTAGGTCTATTTGCATATGTCGTGACTATGTTAGCCTACTACGCCATGTTCAAGGAGACGCACGGAGAAAAATGTATAGTACAAGGCGAGTTTACATTCTTACAAATTAATTATTATCATATCCGTATATAAATTATAAATTAACTTTGTAAGCAGTGTCCCGACAAGAAAATATTATTTCTGCACTGTTGTGATTTGAATTTTAAACATTTCTAGGTTAATGTTAAGAATACTTATAAACGTGATTTCACCACCATATTTCCCCCGAGTTACTGATGTAGAAATCTAGTCGTTTATTGTTGTCCACCAAGGATAGGGGGAAATCAACACCAACGCCCTTTGTCTTAAGCTCAAATACGGCGAACCCGTTAAGATATCTTCCGTCCCAGGGACGTAGCGAGGGAGTTACACAACAGAAGCGAATATAGACATTGATTTCTGATGCGAGGAACTCTACGCTTCAAAAATAGGTGGAACTCCAAGTGTGTTCAATGCCCTCTGTCCTAAGCTCAAATACGGCGAACCCGTTAAGATATCTTCCGTCCCAGGGACGTAGCGAGGGAGTTACACAACAGAAGCGAATATAGACATTGATTTCTGATGCGAGGAACTCTACGCTTCAAAAATAGGTGGAACTCCAAGTGTGTTCAATGCCCTCTGTCCTAAGCTTAAATACGGCGAGCCCGTTAAGATATCTTCCGTCCCAGGGACGTAGCGAGGGAGTTACACAACAGAAGCGAATATAGACATTGATTTCTAATGCGAGGAACTCTACGCTTCAAAAATAGGTGGAACTCCAAGTGTGTTCAATGCCCTCTGTCCTAAGCTTAAATACGGCGAGCCCGTTAAGATATCTTCCGTCCCAGGGACGTAGCGAGAGAGTTACATTACAGTAGCGAATATAGACTTTGATTTCTGATGGGGGCAACTCTACGCTACAAAAATAGGTGGAAATCCAACTGTGTTCAATGCCCTCTGTCCTAAGCTCAAATACGGCGAGCCCGTTAAGATATCTTCCGTCCCAGGGACGTAGCGAGAAAGTTACATTACAGTAGCGAATATAGACTTTGATTTCTGAGGGGCAACCCTTTATGGATAGGTGGAAACCCAACTGTGTTCAACGGGGTTATGGAGGGGAGGCTTACATAGCCGTGACGAATATATTTTGATTTCTGAGAAGGGCAAGTCTGTTGCTCATTGGAGAATCAAAATATGGTTTTCATTTCAATTTGGATTTATTAGGAATAATTTTTACTTGAGTAATAATACAAAATAAATATATAATTGTAAATAGTATGTATAGGCCTAATTTATCAGGCACAAGTGTTTAAGATACAAATACAAACAATAGACTATTTACAAAGAAAGAATAATAATTTCTACTTTCTATTAGAATTATTATTATAAGTTCTACCTTAGATAATAAAATATTATATTAATATAATTCTGCATTTATCTTTCGTAATATTTAATAAAACGTATAATAAAAATGTTAAATTTTATAATTCGGGGTAGGGGGGGGGGTGCTCGGCTTTCTCTCCGGACGCTATACTTACATAAAGTGTTTTAAAGTTTTCATCGCCTAAAACATAACTTTAAATTTACCAATTATGCAACAAATTTCATAATAATTTCAAACTCTCAACTGAAATTTAAAGATTGTGTTTATATAAAAAGTTACATTAAGAGCTATTAATAAATACGCATGTACAATGTCTGTAGGATATTTCAGTGAAGCCTACTTCATTAGCCGCATATGTGAGGAAGAGCGCCTAAATGTAGGCTACAAGCTGTGTCTTATGTTCAGGGGAGAACCGCTGTAACAGGGGATGGAGTGTTTAATGAACTTCATAGAAGTTTCGGGGACCCAATATAAAATCGTAGAGTTGTAATGTGTGAAATTGAAAATTCATTCCAAGTTTTCTTTTAACTGGTTGTTATTCATAGAAGCATTTAATTTGATTTCGTCTCTGCACTTGTACTTATATCTGTCCAAATCTGTATTTACAGGAGCAAATTTAACGTACCAATATGTCAACCTGTGTCTAATTTTAGTTAGAAAGGCGTAAAATGGTTTTAATTTTCAATGTTTATTGACCTACAAAGAAAACTGGTTATATATACAATTTACTTTACTTACTAGAGAAATTCAACCATGACGAAAGCAACCTAACCTATCGCGTTTGCGATTACACAATTTTGTGTAACTCCTTCCTTTAAAACTAACCTGACCGACGGATAGGAAGTACGCTGTGTTGCTTTACATTTCCGATGATTCACGCAAAGTGATTCATCACACCAGTTGCGAACATAGTCCATCCTTCATTATTGGCTTACATTATGCGTAGCGATGGCTTAATGAAGTCACTGATACAGAGTGGTGTCATAAGGCCTATCCTACACCCTTCGTGGAGGAGCTGCGCGGCGCAGCGCATGTAGTATGGATGATAAGCTGTTGAGAGCTGCGAACAGGAGCCAGACGCTGTCTGTACTTAAAATACAATAGTTTATTATTGACGTATTGTAGTGTATCTTGAATATAGAGTATAATCACAGAAGAGTAGAAGAACATATGTGGTTAATTGAGAAGGTAAACCGTGGGAGAATAATTAAAAATGAATGGGTAAAGCTTAAATCTTGTGGCAAGAGCGTCAAAGTACTGTATATGTAAATGTACCGACTTTTGTAGCACAGAGACCCAAGGCTTTACACCTACATATGACGAATGATCTATTATTTATATCATGAAGACTGGGTATACAAGTACAAAAAGGGAACCAAACCCAGGTTTCAATGGTCGAACAATGCTAATAGCTTCTAACGCTAGGTACTTTACTCGATGTTGGCATTGTGATTGAGGGAAGGATTATCAGAGGGCTACCAAGCGAAGAGTTGGGATCAAAGACATGCAAGGCTTATAGGCGTTGAGGGAGATACTGATAATCTATCACACCTGACTTGCTACATAAATACCGCCCTGTAAATATGCATTAACTTCACACTCATTGTCAATCCTCAAGATTGAAACGTATTTAAACTGAGAAGAAATTTTTTCACTTATTTTGATAGATTTTGTGTAATTCTGACATAACTTGTAAGGGCGTAAAAGGGATTTAATTATCAAAATTTTTCCTTCGTATGAATTAGCTCGTAGTCGTCATGTCGAAAAAAAACTCAGTCACATGTTCCTCTGTTCAGAAGTCCACCGCAAATTTTGCTGTTTATGAGCGATTTTGCCTTGTTTGAGCCAAATACAATATAGAATTTAAATTAGACGCAAAAATTGAGCCTCGCTATAAAATCTTAGCCAACACGTTGCACATCTAGTACGCTCAACAACATGCTTATGGTACATGCATTGATATTTCACTAGACAGACAGTCTGTAGTTAACTATTTAGTGAAATTCTGACGCTCGTAACGGTTTTTTATAATCCGCCGATAAAGCAGCAGAAAATAGTTACTAGTTCCCATTGTTGCCGCATGGGTGCGGCACGCCGCAGTGCTCAGTTTATGAACAGCTGTTTGCCACAAAACTGAATTTTCCGGGCCTTTTAAAAAAAATCACGTTATTACAGTGGAGTACGGAGTGTCAAGAAGGTATCAGACAACGAAAGGGAGTATGCTAGTAACTGAGAGTGACATATCGTCGATCCCTTAAAGGAGCCCGCAGTCTTTAAAATTCTTTAGTTTCACCTAAGGTGGTAGGTTTTATTCAGATACAATAATGTACAGCGCTCATCTACAAGGCTGTTACCAACGTCGTCACTAGAAAGAGAATTCATTACCAAGAGCTACAATGCCGTCGTTAACAGACTCGTTGCATCGTGATTTGTATATTTCAACGCATTTTAATACTTTCTGGTGTTACTGCCTCACTTCCTATCCACTCTCCTTTATGTAGGGCATTCGCAGAGGACGGGGCTTGGGTTTTCCTATTGACCCCGTCGCACCTCACAGAATCAGATTTAGATGTCATGATTTTGTATTCAAACAGCCTCAGAATCCTGTGCCTTGTGATAGGTTGCAAACTTATTCAATTCCTTCTACTAGCTGACACTCTCCTTATATATATATATATATATATATATATATATATATATATATATATGAAGTTAATATATTACTATGTAAGTAATTTACATAGTAATATATTAACTTCATAAAGTCAGTGCAACGGAAAAACAATGGATAACGTTAAATATCAAGAATATATATAAATATATATATATATATATATATATATATATATATATATATATGTAGTACAAATTTCAATCGTTAATAGAATACGTTTTTATTCATTTAAACACGTTCAAATATATTTTTTTAACCTGTAGTGGGTGACAATTGATGTTAACACAGTTACACAGTTTTTCAAATATTTATTCATAATTAAATTATAAACATCAAGGCATCTAGGGCGGATTCGAACTGAGTATCTTCGGTCTAGCGTTTTTGCAAAATTTCCCACAACTAGAAGTATATTTTTGATAGAAGTATACGCATTTTTTGCTCCCATCTGTTTGTCGTCAAAACGTTTGTTCTACAATCTTAAATTGTTGCCATGGTTACCACACAATTTCATAAAAAATTCTCAATTATTAAAATTTAATGAAAACAATAAAATAAATAAACAAACTGGATTAACGAACAATGCAAAAGTAAAGCAAAAAGAAACTACAACACAATCCGAGCGACAAAAAAGGGTATAAATATTAACAAACAAAAAGTCCAACACCATACATAAAAAGGAAAAATGTAAAATTGCAAAGAAATTCGCTTTCTATTTTGCTATTTAATATTGTTATTCTGACATATATGTGTACACATAAAAGAAACTAAAATAAAATTCTTCTTTGTTTACTTAAAAAGGAATTAACTTTAAAAAAATCTTTATATTACTTGTTTTTTAAATCAGGTACATTGTGGAGTTGTTCTTCTAGTCCAATGATACGAGAACCTAGATAGAATACATGACGCGAAAGCTAATAGAGGAATACGCGGAATCGGGACTCGACATTATTATGGAAAAACAGAGTAAATGCATATGTATATGTAGATACAGAGTATATGAAGATACATAGTGTATGTAGATACAAAGTATATGTAGATACACAGTAATGTAGATACACAGTATATGTAGATACATAGTATATGTAGGTACAGAGTATATGTAGATACAAAGTATATGTAGATACAGAGTGTATGTAGATACACAGTGTATGTAGATACACAGTGTATGTAGATACACAGTAATGTAGATACACAGTATATGTAGATACATAGTAATGTAGATACATAGTATATGTAGATACAGAGTATATGTAGATACAAAGTATATGTAGGTACAAAGTATATGTAGATACAGAGTATATGTATATGGAACACAACATATTACGTTGGAAGATGGAAGGATAAAAGGATGCGAGGAGTATACTTATATGGATCTACGGGCAACAAATGAGTGGCCTCTAGAACCCGCCATAGAAGACACAAATATACAAAGAAGAACAGTCACTAAACAACTAAATGGAATACTGTGCGACCAATACAAATCAAAAGACAATAAAGGCATATAAAATACAAATGTAAAAGGTATGGTCACATATAGCACCGAAGTATGGTAATTGAAGCAGAAGAACGAGACTGGAGAAAACTACAAACTACAGAATAAGACAGTGCCAAATACAATGGTAGAGAGTATAAAAACAAAACCGCTAAAGTAGTATAGACACGTACATAGGATGTAGAAAAGAAGAATACAAAAGTTAGTAATAAAATCGAGTCCTTGCGGGAGAAGAGTGAGAGGACCTAGAAGTAGGCAAAGAAGGCATCGATACAGAAATACAAGAAACACAGCTCCCAGAAAACGTATGGATAAACAGAAGAGAATGGAAACTGGGAATCGAAAGACGCCGTAAAACGTTATATATCGATAAATACACACGCACGCGCGCACACACACACTCACACGCACACACACAGTTCAGTGCTCATCCATAAAGCTACTACCACCATCGTCGTTAAAAAGAGAATCCATTAAAGTGGGCTAAGAACTAGAATGACACGTTAACAGGCGCGATGACCCGTGATAGTCACGTATCCAACATTTTTGCTATATTTTAATATTTTCCTTTTAAATTTATAGAACCCTGTTTCAGGTGATGTTCTGTATTGTCGACAGCACAAAGGTAATTCTAAGAAGTAATCATTTATTTTTTACATTTTACAACATAATGAACAAGCTTGTACATCTCAACGAGGCACTTAGTTAAACTCAGCCAGAAATAAAAACAAATTATTATACATCATGAACAGCATAGAAAAACGAAACATCCAAGATTATTAATACGAAAACAAATGGAAAAAGATTTTTAAAGAAAAAATAATTGATATTCTTGTTAATACTTAGATCATACAAGAAACATACATTGTTACAGAGCTGTTCAAAATATATTTTTATAATCAACGTGTTTTCGGCATCCATGTCGCCCAAGTAATCTACGGTTAGCATGATTAAGTCAAACTTTTAGCGAGTTCAATGTAAAACTCTATCATTGAACTTTGTTTCAGTTCTAAAGAATAAAGTTATTAATAAACTACGTACAGTACTTGTAAAACTCTGTTTAAAGTTCTATTATATTTTTACACAATAAACTTAACTATTCTTGCAATACTGTAAACTTGTTTCGGACGATCATTGGAACCTTTAGGCTAAAGGGACACAAGACACTAAGGATTGCTTTCCTGAGTGGACGGTCTGAACTGCCAATGAACCACAAGGTCTAGATGTTTTCAACGTTTCATGACGTTGACGCAGAATTATCCTGGAAGGGACCATTCCAACCTCATCAAACAGGTGAACTGTCCCTTAAACCTTTCTCGTCTGTCAGAAATTAAGCAACACTGAAACAGCTGTTTTACCACAAAATAATAGTCTATCGAATTCAGACTTAGTGGCCGATCGAATAGTTTACAAAATGAATTGGATCTTTCACTTTGGGTGATGTCAGGTCTTTTCTAGGTGCTCACTTATCAGGGTGGACGACAACCATACTAAAAAGTCACTGAACTGACGTAGCAAATGTGCCAGAATGATTCAGAATCCGGGAAAAAGGCAAGTTTTTTTCTAGAAATGTTTGTTTCGGAAGAAACCTGAAGTAGAGACCTTTTCTCTATTGGAGTCGTAAAAGGTGACTGTCGTTAGGTGACTGTCACTATTTGTAAGAAGGATAAGGAGAGGTAGATTGAATTGCGAAGGGACTAAGTAAAAGCTTAAAAGCTTAATCTTTTCGTCAGGTAGTGGTAAAGTAGGCAAGGAGTGAATCTAAACTGATACTGAGGGTCTTTACAGAGGAAACACTGAATGTCGAGTGTGTGGGAAAAAGTGAAGCTCCACAAAGGATGGACTGTTTGAAACTTGTAGAGATTAGATGGAACGAAACGAAATTTTTCCTTAAAAAAACGTCCCCGTTAAAATTAAGACTAGTTTATACAAGGATTGTGGCTTTGGGAACAAATCAAACTGAAATTAAATCTAACGATATGTTGCACCTTCAGTAGTGTGGTTGTGCTTTGTGAAAATTTGAAGAAAATAAAGAAGTTAAAACGGAAGCGTGTAGGAAGGGAGCACCTAGCCGCTCCACTCTTATCTCCCTTGCCAAAGAACACATTTTTAGCCATAAAGTTGGAACATCTATAGTCCAGTTAATGAGACCTCTGCCCCCACGAATCCCACCTCAAACTCGTGACTAGCATCACTACCAAGGCGGGGGGTTTGGTGCCACGACCTGTGGTACCAGTATGTAAGTCTTTCGACCTTACAGGCTTTGACTGGTCACCGGCTCGACACTGGGACGAGACGAACTCCACCAGTGACGCTGTTCGGCCGCTCTTCCAGAACTACCCGGCACTGGTCACCGGCTCGCCACTGGGACGAGACGACTCCACCAGTGACGCTGTTCGGCCGCTCTTCCAGAACTACCCAGCACTGGTCACCGGCTCGCCGCTGGGACGAGACGGACTCCACCAGTGACGATGTTCGGCCGCTTTTCCAGAACTACCCAGCACTGGTCACCGGGTCGCCACTGGGACGAGACGAACTCCCCCAGTGACGCTGTTCGGCCGCTCTTCCAGAACTACCCAGCACTGGTCACCGGCTCGCCACTGGGACGAGACGGACTCCACCAGTGACGATGTTCGGCCGCTCTTCCAGAACTACCCAGCACTGGTCACCGGCTCGCCACTGGGACGAGACGGACTCCACCAGTGACGATGTTCGGCCGCTCTTCCAGAACTACCCAGCACTGGTCACCGGCTCGCCACTGGGACGAGACGAACTCCACCAGTGACGCTGTTCGGCCGCTCTTCTAGAACTACCCAGCACTGGTCACCGGCTCGCCGCTGGGACGAGACGAACTCCCCCCCAGTGACGCTGTTCGTCCGCTAACTACCCAGCACTGGTCACCGGCTCGCCAGTGGGACGAGACGGACTCCACCAGTGACGATGTTCGGCTGCTCTTCCAGAACTACCCAGCCTCATCAGCAACATACAGTAGTTCCGACATTTTACAATGCATCATGACAGTAAATTTGGAGAACGATTGAAATATTTTAACAGTTAACTGAGGTCGCCATTAAACGCGAAGACACCTTATTTTGGTATGTCGCATATAGTGATACGAATATAAAGTAGTCGAATAAAATTATGGCATTGCGTAAAGAGGGTAGCTTACCTAATTTACACCTGCTCTCCAACGGATTGAAGGTAACCCACCCGTTACATCCCCTTTATGGCTAATGGGACTAAGGAAAGCAAGGGTAAATCTTAGTTAAGGAAACAAGGGGAAGTTACGTCACTGATGGAGCATGGTGGACCTGCTCTCAACTGAAGAGATATGCTTAAGCTTGATCCGTTGAAAAAAAAAACAATTAAATTGGAATTGCTAAGGAATTAGTTGTATCTGTAACACATGCTAATAACTGGGCGATGTAGGCTGTGTTTACAATGTGTTCTTTGCATGTAACACTGCTTATCGCGCAGGCTTGTGTTATCAGAACAGTTTCCAGGAAGTGCCAACAAAACCTTGTAGGCAGAGCAGTTGCGTTATTGATTATTTTCCAAACTGACAGTAACTCGTTACTAATTAACGAACATTGGTAAAATTAGATATTAACGGAAGAATAGAGACGGTGGCTCAAGCAGTTGTCACAATGAAAATGTTTTTGCGTTGAGCGGGAGGAACCGGATGTTGCGATCTGTTTCCTCCGGTATATTATTATACGGTGTGGAAGCGTGGCCTTTACCACAGGGAAATACCACCATGAAAAGAGATGAAATAACGAAAAAAAAGTGTTACTGAAAAAAGGAAAAGAATGTGGATAAGCAAAAAGTTACAAAAAAATAAAATTATACTATATAGGCATATATATATATATATATATATATATATATATATATATATATATATATATATACGTATATATGGGATAAATTGCATGAATTCCAAGTAAGATTCTTGTTTAAGTACATATAGTGAAAAGTGATATACATATACATACATACATACATATATATCTTTTTATAATATCTACAGAATTACTTGTGGCTTATAGTAGTTCAGGGAAAGTCCAAAGGGAAGAGAGCTGAAAACTGTTTGCTAATACGCGTATGGAGAATAAGACGATATTGTGAGTATAGACATGACTGTGGTAAAAACAATAAACTCTAAATATCTTCCTGCCATTAAGGTAACTTGTCTATCATTTAAGTTAACTATCATAGCATTAAAGTATCCGATCTTGTATTAAGGTAAACTGTATGGTAATTAATTGGTCAATTAACTTGTCTGACATTAAAGTGACCTAACATAACTGACCTAGCATTAAAGACACCTGCCTAGCAAAATGTAACTTCTCTGGCATTTACATAATTGAACTTTCATTCAAGCAACTAGTCTGGCATTAGACTAACCTGTCTGAGATTGTGGTAACTGGCCTGACATTAAAGTGACCTAACATAACTGGCCTAGCATTAAAGACACCTGCCTAGCAAAATGTAACTTCTCTGGCATTTACATAATTGAACTTTCATTCAAGTAACTAGTCTGGCATTAGACTAACCTGTCTGAGATTGTGGTAACTGGCCTGACATTTAAGTAACCTAACATAACTGGCCTAGCATTAAAGACACCTGCCTAGCAAAATGTAACTTCTCTGGCATTTACATAATTGAACTTTCATTCAAGCAACTAGTCTGGCATTAGACTAACCTGTCTGAGATTGTGGTAACTGGCCTGACATTAAAGTGACCTAACATAACTGGCCTAGCATTAAAGACACTTGCCTAGCAAAATGTAACTTCTCTGGCATTTACATAATTGAACTTTCATTCAAGTAACTAGTCTGGTATTAGACTAACCTGTCTGAGATTGTGGTAACTGGCCTGACATTAAAGTGACCTAACATAACTGGCCTAGCATTAAAGACACCTGCCTAGCCAAATGTAACTTCTCTGGCATTTACATAATTGAACTTTCATTCAAGTAACTAGTCTGGCATTAGACTAACCTGTCTGAGATTGTGGTAACTGGCCTGACATTAAAGTGACCTAACATAACTGACCTAGCATTAAAGACACCAGCCTAGCAAAATGTAACTTCTCTGGCATTTACATAATTGAACTTTCATTCAAGTAACTAGTCTGGCATTAGACTAACCTGTCTGAGATTGTGGTAACTGGCCTGACATTAAAGTGACCTAACATAACTGGCCTAGCATTAAAGACACCTGCCTAGCAAAATGTAACTTCTCTGGCATTTACATAATTGAACTTTCATTCAAGCAACTAGTCTGGCATTAGACTAACCTGTCTGAGATTGTGGTAACTGGCCTGACATTAAAGTGACCTAACATAACTGGCCTAGCATTAAAGACACTTGCCTAGCAAAATGTAACTTCTCTGGCATTTACATAATTGAACTTTCATTCAAGTAACTAGTCTGGCATTAGACTAACCTGTCTGAGATTGTGGTAACTGGCCTGACATTAAAGTGACCTAACATAACTGGCCTAGCATTAAAGACACCTGCCTAGCAAAATGTAACTTCTCTGGCATTTACATAATTGAACTTTCATTCAAGTAACTAGTCTGGCATTAGACTAACCTGTCTGAGATTGTGGTAACTGGCCTGACATTAAAGTGACCTAACATAACTGGCCTAGCATTAAAGACACCTGCCTAGCCAAATGTAACTTCTCTGGCATTTACATAATTGAACTTTCATTCAAGTAACTAGTCTGGCATTAGACTAACCTGTCTGAGATTGTGGTAACTGGCCTGACATTAAAGTGACCTAACATAACTGGCCTAGCATTAAAGACACCTGCCTAGCAAAATGTAACTTCTCTGGCATTTACATAATTGAACTTTCATTCAAGTAACTAGTCTGGCATTAGACTAACCTGTCTGAGATTGTGGTAACTGGCCTGACATTAAAGTGACCTAACATAACTGGCCTAGCATTAAAGACACCTGCCTAGCCAAATGTAACTTCTCTGGCATTTACATAATTGAACTTTCATTCAAGTAACTAGTCTGGCATTAGACTAACTTGTCTGAGATTGGGGTAACTGGCCTGACATTAAAGTAACCCGTCTGTTATTAATGTAACCGGTCTGGCATTAGGGTAACCTGTCTGAGATTGTGGTAACTGGCCTGACATTAAAGTAACCCGTCTGTTATTAATGTAACCGGTCTGGCATTAGGGTAACCTGTCTGAGATTGTGGTAACTGGCCTGACATTAAAGTAACCCGTCTGTTATTAATGTAACCGGTCTGGCATTAGGGTAACCTGTCTGAGATTGTGGTAACTGGCCTGACATTAAAGTAACCCGTCTGTTATTAATGTAACCGGTCTGGCATTAGGGTAACCTGTCTGAGATTGTGGTAACTGGCCTGACATTAAAGTAACCCGTCTGTTATTAAAGTAACCTTTCTGGCATTAATGTAACCGGTCTGGTATTAGGGTAACCCGTCTGGCATTAAAGTAACCCGTCCGGCATTAACAAAACCTAGCTGACATTAGGGTAACCAGTTTGACATTAAAGTAGCCCGTATGCCATTAAAGTAACCTTTCTGGCTTTCAGGTAACCCGCCTGGCATTAGAGTGAATGATCTGACAATAAAGTAACAGGTATGGAATTAAGGTAACCCGTCTGGCATTAAAATACCCTGTCTGGTATTAAGGTAGCCTGTCTACATCAGGATAACGCATCTGACATTAAAGTAACCTGCTGCCATTAAGCTAACCTGCCTGACGTTGAAGTAACCTTTCTGGCTTTGAGGTAACCCGCCTGGCATTAAAGAAAAATGATCTGACAATAAAGTAACCAGTCTAGAATTAAGGTAACTTGTCGGGCTTTAAAGTAACACGTCTGATATTAAAGTAACCTGTCTGACATTAGGGTAAAGCGTCTGGTATTAATGTAACCTACCTGCCTGAAATTAAAGTAACCTTTCTGGCATTCAGGCAACCCGTCTACCATTAAAGTTACGCTTCTGGCATTAAATTAACCTGTCTGGCATTAAGGTAACCGGTCTGGCAATAAAGTAAATTATCTGACATTAAAGCAACTAGTCTGGCATGAAGTAACTAATCTGACATTAAAGTATCTGGTCTGGCATTAAAGTAACTTGTTTGGAATTAAAGTCCCTGATCAGAGAGGCTTTTAGACATCGGGTATGACATTAGCGTAACTAATCTGCGATTAAGGTAACTATCCTGGCATTGAGCTAACCCATCTGGCATTAAAGTAACTTGTTTGGAATTAAAGTCCCTGATCAGAGAGGCTTTTAGACATCGGGTATGACATTAGCGTAACTAATCTGCGATTAAGGTAACTATCCTGGCATTGAGCTAACCCGTCTGACATCAGGGTAACTGGTTTGGCAGTGACATATGAGGAAGGAACTGTAGCTCACAGTACATCTACATAACTTAGATAGAAACAATCTCCGTCAGGGATATAAGAACCTGTCTATTAGATACACCTATACGTAAAAAAAGGAAGACTATAAACGTAGAACATTAATGATCCATATAATCCTAGAAGTGGGGAGTAGTGCAACCTGGATAGGGAAGAGGTATGCTCACCAGGTGAAAGAGAGGCGAAGTGTCTCCCACTACCCTGCCTACCTCTCCTAACATCTCCCTACGTCAGTGAGAAATTTCACATGTGATGCCATACTTACATGACTTCCATTAACACTCTTAAGCTACGATATTTAAAGTGGTGACCTTCCTCTCGCGACTTAGGCCTATTCTCTAAGCTTTCAGCTAAGTTGGCCTTAACATAAAACAACATTCTTATGGATAAAACACATTTCACATAGTACGGGATTTTAAAGTATTTTAATCCATTTTCCAGTTGAGCAAAGAGAATCATAGTAAATTTAGAAAACACTTTAATTGGAACGGTCGGCTGACCAAGCCCACTGGGCGACTAATTGGAATCTGATTAAGCTGTAGCTGTCAGGCCGGCTCTGCCCTTCGTGTGTTTGCCGCAAATATCCCCAATTTACGAAAGCGTCTTGTACGCAACGCTCCGATTTAATTGCTTCAAGGCCAGACTTTACTTTGCTCCTTACATGTTTACTGGCTTCCTTACACAAACAATAGGTATGCAATATTTCTCTTTGTTAATTTGCATAACAAAACACTTTTACTTTTGGCACTGCGTACTTAGAGACGATCAAATAAAATATAGTTATAATGTATATATTAAAATCTGATCCTAATCCTATCATTTGACAATTGATGTTAATAAAGTTTCTTTAAATACTTATTCATTAATTTAAATTTTAAAAACTTAATGTCCCGGTCGAATTCGAACTGAAGAATTGCATGTTTGAAATCCAGCACTTTGGAATTGAGACAACTTTCGCATAACTACAAATCAATAAATTAAAAGATGTATATGAAATTATAGGAAAAAGGTTTCTTGAAATAGTGAAGCATTACAAGAGGAAGATGGAATGAGAAGTTGTAGACCACCATCAGCTTCATAAATTAGAATGGAAAAAGCGAATAAATAGTAAAAAACAAAAATAAAAGTTTACACCATATACTGCATAGAGAAACAAATTGTAAGGAAATTCGCTTTTTATTTTGCCACTTAATATTGTGACTGTCGTATATATATATATATATATATATATATATATATATATATATATATATATATATATATATATATATTTATTTATTTATTTATATATATATATATATATATATATATATATATATATATATACATATTTATATTAATAATTGTAATTATAAAATAAAATTTTTCTTTGTTGACCTTAGTAGAAATTAATTTAAAAAAATGTTTTCTATATTGTTTTTCAGTCAAAAACTAAGTTTTAATACAGCCTGTAGCAATTACAAGTTATAAACAAGTAATACAGAGGAAGAATTTTTTAAACTCAATTCCTACTGAGGTCGACAATGAAAATTTTTATTAATTTATTTATTAATCACATTTATATATATATATATATATATATATAGAGAGAGAGAGAGAGAGAGAGAGAGAGAGAGAGAGAGAAAGAGAGAAAGAGAGAGAACAGAATCACAATATTATCTGTCAAAATATAAAGAGAATTTCCTTGCATTTTTCTTCTCTATACAGTATATGATATTGGATTGATTTTTGCTTGTTACTATTCATTAGGTTTTTTCCTTTATAATTTAAGAAGCTGATGTTGGTCTATAAATTCTCATTCAGGTCAAAGAACCTTCTGCTTATACTTTCATATAGTACATCGTTAGCCCAGTTAACAATAGTTAGCTCAGTAGTAAAAGTGCTGGTTTTCAAACACGTAAATCCACAGTTCGAATCCGACCGCGAAATCAAATTTTTAAAGATAAATTAATGAATAAATATTTGAAAAAACTGCATGAACACAAATTGTCATCCACTATAGGTTTTAAAAAATTTTTAAATGTTTTGAACTTGATTGAATAAATAAAAACGTATTTTACTCACGAATGAAAATTTGTACAACATATAGGCTATAAATATATAAATATAAAATATTTCATGTTTAATAATTTAAAACAACATAGGTTATTCAGATACAAGAATATTTATTAATTTATATCCAAAGCTTTTCGTTGGTAAACAGTAACAACATCATCAGGAATGAAAATTACAATAATGTAAGCTATAGGCCTAAAACAGTTTTAGGCCTATAGCAATTTTCATTCCTGATGATGTTAGTACTGTTTACCAACGAAAAACTTTGGATATAAATTAATAAATATTCTTGTATCTGAATAACCTATGTTGTTTTAATATATATATATATATATATATATATATATATATATATATATATATATATATATAAACAAATAAATCAAAATACAAATACAAGAATTATTATTATTATTACTGAATTGTAAATTCAATAATAATTCTTATATTTGTATTTTGATTTATTTCTTTATTAATACACAAGAATACATATTGCGATATGTATATATATATATATATATATATATATATATATATATATATATATATATATATATATAAAGAACATAAGTCAAGGAATTTAATAAAAATATATAATAAAAGCAAAATAGCTAGTAATTATATCTGAACCTAGGATCCAAAAATATATTTTTTTAAATTATCTTGGCAATGCAGAGAGTCCTAAAGAACACTAAAAAAAATTAATTGGATTTGACACTCTCTTGATTTACATTTTTTTAAAAAACATTACCCTACATAAAACACCAGCAAAATCTACAATGCTTAATTTTACAGATATGCAGTCGTACAATGTATTGTATGAGACATTAGTAGTTAATAACAAACAAGAAATATTCTAACCTTGTTAGTGTAACAAGGTCTCAGTTCTAAAGTGCTTGGGCTATTGGAATACTGCGAGTTGTGTTCGGTGTTGGCGTGCAATACACCTAATGCCTCTATAAAGCTGTTGTGCTACTTTAAATCGTCAAAAATGTAGAGAGAATCATGAAACTTAGCCTCCATGTGGTCTAGTGTTATGTCAAGTTTTTTAAAAATTGCAAAACCTTTGGGGCTGTAGCGACAATTATTATTTTTTTTTACATTGTTTACTATGACTGTCAGGATCGCCTGGTTCATTTTCTTTTTTTTATTCCTTTTATTAACCCACACTCTCCTGATATAGGCCTATATCTTCTCAATCGTTAATAAAATAGGTGTTTATTTATCCAAACAAGTTCAAATACATTTTTTTTACCTATAGTGGATGACAATAGATGTTATATACAGATTTTACAAATATTTATTCAATAGTTAAATTATAAAATTTATTTTGCCCAGCGGGATTCGAACTGAGATTCGTAATCTAGCATGCCTTAGCAGTACAACTTTCCAATATCTAAAAATATCTTTCTCAAAGATGTACATGAATTTTTTCCCCATGTGGTTGTCGTTGAAACCTTCATTGTACAACCTTAAACTGTTGCCATGGTTACCACACAATATCATAAATAGTGCTCTAGGGTAACTAAAATAAAGTTTTTCTGTGTTAACCTCAGTAGGAATTTACTTTAAAACATTTGTTTTATTACTTGTTAAATAGTTGTTTAGTGTTCGATTGGGCTCAATATAATTAAAAAAACAAAAGAAATATACAATGGGCAGAAAAAAAGATATAATAGAAAAATACTAAAACAAAGAAATGCAAACGGGGAACTAAAGGTAGACAATTGTTGAAAGCGGTGTAAAAAGGCAACAAAGAGAATGGGCACAATGCCATGCTCATATTACAGCTCATTGCAACTGGCAAACGCATCGCGACATATACCCGTAACTTAAAATAAAGCCCGGCCACTTCTCTCAACTGTTCGCAAGACTTCCCCGCGTTATCTTCATACTTCATCCCATCCACAGAAGATCGAATATTCGGAAAGCTTCATTACATAAAGAAATAGATACTATGACACGTAGTAGCCAGTGATGTGCCTAACAGTGATTTCACAGTAACAGGTCAAACTGTGATTGCTCATTTCAAACAATGTGATTTTTAACTGTGATTGTGATTTTTAACTGTGATTATCAGTTGCTATTAGTTGTTAAGGTTAGGTAATGATATGTGAATTGACTATATATAATTGTTTTATATTAATTAGTAGGCGTGTGTTCGTGTGTGTGTATGTGTGCGTGCGCGCGCACGTGTATGTGCGTATGTACGTCTATGCGCGAGCGTACAAAATTCGATAATAATGATAGGTAAAACTAAACACTTGTAGACAAGGGAATTAAACATTTACTTCAAGAAGATTCGTTGTTTCTTTTGTTCACTCTAAACATTTCACTTTCGAGCAAGGACTGTATTTATTAATACTATGTAATATACACTAAAATGAAACAAATTATTTATAAATGAATAACAAACTACTGTATACAAAACCGTTTCATAACTTTCTTTATCGGTCACGATCACACAAGAACACCGTCACAAGTCACAGTAAGTGAGAAAGAGAAACTGAGAATCACAATCACAGTTTAGTTAGACAAAAACCTTCTACTTAATCTCATTACGTAACCGGTTGAAATGTGATTTTAATAACAGTTATTAAAGCACAGGTTTGCAAAACACTTCCCATCACTGGTAGTAGGTAGCGTCATAGGAACAGCTGTAACCCAATTCGTCCACTCTCTCCCCCAAGCTTTACGACAGAGCCGAAAGGTTACAATACAAACACTTCCGGGATGTCACGAGATTACCAAACCCTCTCATTCTGTGACTGACGTTAAAGACAGAAGAACTACGGGATTACCAAACCCTCTCATTCTGTGACTGACGTTAAAGACAGAAGAACCACGGGATTACCAAACCCTCTCATTCTGTGACTGACGTTAAAGACAGAAGAACTACGGGATTACCAAACCCTCTCATTCTGTGACTGACGTTAAAGACAGAAGAACCACGGGATTCCCAAACCCTCTCATTCTGTGACACGCTAAAGACAGAAGAACCAGGGGATTACCAAACCCTCTCATTCTGTGACTGACATATTTTTATTATTTATTTACATTATATTATTTGATTTATTTACACATTATTTTATTTACTTATCTGGGGTAAGTAAATATCTTATAATTCGATATCCGTGTTTACTATGATATATATATATATATATATATATATATATATATATATATATATATATATATATATATATACCTTCCTTTTGGGGTTACAAAGTAATGCAAAGATTTAGATGTTTAAACAACGAATCGTTTTTTGCATTAAATGTTCTAACTCCAAATGTTCGCGGTACTCCATATTCTACGTTATTATATAAAAATCGTTTTCAAATTTCTTATAAAACGTAGCTGGAACAATCTACATTGTTGTAACGCTGATTTGCAAATACCGTAGCATCCCTTTATCGACGACCACCTGACGATGGCATTATTACAAAACGTGTAGCCGATGCCGAATATAAATTTCACAAAACAATTTATTTTTAGAAGTAAATTTAAATAATCAACGCCTACATTAAATAAACACGCTTTTACTTGCCATTAAAGAATGACGTCAAAACAAGCTACCGTGGCCACATACATGCAAATACCGCGTCACCTTGGTCCGGTCCGGCGAATGTCCGCCGATTTTACCCGTTTAAACCTACGCACACGACGAGGAAGCTCAGGCCACGTCGATGACAGCCAATCAGAAATGTTTGCAGAGGTTAAACATTACAACACAAATTTTAGCAATCCCACATTACAAAGGTGAACAGGTTTCGGACGCGTCTAAAAATAACTCCTGCCTATGACTGTTGTAGGCTGTT
Organism: Prosapia bicincta; assembly: GCA_036971475.1. Taxonomy (NCBI): domain Eukaryota; kingdom Metazoa; phylum Arthropoda; class Insecta; order Hemiptera; family Cercopidae; genus Prosapia; species Prosapia bicincta. The sequence goes on from JBAIZL010000001.1 coordinate 297,029,693, forward strand.
CTATATTGTACAGCTGCTATGGTTTTGGCAACCGGCCAACTCCCGACACTTTCCTTTACAGCCTACATAACCGTGTGTTTACTATGCCCTCATGTTAACAGGCAATTTTACAAATATACAAGCAAA